>SJYC01144005.1:0-65318 GCA_006408675.1 Madoqua kirkii
AATTGTAGTATTTCTAAGCCAGCAAATGTGCTCAGTAACTTTAAATGCAGTGAAAGATCCTAATCTCTCAGGTATGTTTTCAAACTCATTCCTGAATAATATTTTTTCTTCAGCTGTTTTTTTCATTTCTTTTTCCGTCTTCTTCCCAGGCTCTCTTTCACTTTCAGAATGTCTCAACCAGCTTCTTTATCCATTCATCTGTTGATGGACATCTAGGTTGCTTCCATACTCTAGCTGTTGTTAAGTAGTGCTGCAGTGAACGTTGGGGTACATGTGTCTTTTTCAATTTTGAGGAGAAGGTTTTGCTCAGAAAAAGTGCTCTAAAAGAAAATCAAATGATGCAGAAGCAACTGTACATACAGGTGAAAAAAATGTAAATTTAAATACAGACCTTACATCCTTCACAAAAGTTAGTTAAAAATGAATTGTAGACTAATACTTAAAATACAAAACTACAAAACTCTTAGAAGATAGCTTAGGAGAAAATCTAAATGGTCTTGGACGTGGTTCTGACTTTTAGATATGACAATAAAGCACAAGCTAGAAAATAAATAGTTGATAAATTGGACCTCATTAAAATAAGAACAAACTCTTGCCTTGTGAAAATATTTGTGTCAACAGACAAAAATATTTTGGAGAAAATGTTTACAGACTACATATCCAAGAAAGGACTTTTATCTGAAATATACAGACAATTCTTAAAACTCAACAATAAAAAGACCGACAACTGATTAAAAAATGAGCAAACTCTTTGAATAGGCACCTCATCAAAGAAGATATATGCAAATAAGCAAGTGAAAAGGTTCTCCGCATCACATGTCATCAGGGAAATTCAAATTAGCCAACACTAAATAAAAGGCCTATGGGATTCCTCAGTATTATTTTGCAACTTTGTTGAATCTATAATCAATTCAAAATCCAAAGTTTAAACAAGATAACAAAGGGAAACGGGAAAGGGTTCGGCAGACCTTGGCAGGAGTGGCTTGGAGAGGCCAGAGGAGCTTTGTGGGGCATTTGAGGGAGGATGTTCGTAGCAGAAGGACTGGCAGCTTCTACATTTTCCCCCATGAGCAGAGTGTCAGGAAAGCTTCGGCTGGCTGCCCACAGGTCTCAAGCCAAGGCACAGTTTCTGAAGAACACAGGACGCATCAAAGCTGCACCAGAGGGCTTGAGCTCTCAGAATGCCCTGCTTGCTGATGGACTGTGACCTGGAAAGGTGGCTGGGCATAATTCCTCGCCATACATTTTTTTTTTTTTAATTACTGTAAAGGGCTGCTCTGTTTTGTGTGCGTCCATTCTTTCTTTCTTCTTCTGCCTGAAGGAGATAAGTTTTTCTTTCATTTTCAGAGATACTCAGAAGATTCATCCTGCTGAACTGTATGGTAAAATTTAGAAGGTAGATTTTCTTTTTTTGTTGTTGGTGGTGGGGGGGGTATCCAAATTTATATTAAAAATTTGAAGGAGAAAAAAATTAAATCTCAGCACCCATTACACCAAAAGCAAGTGAAGTCATCTTAAAAACATGATGACTCACCAAAGGCCGGAGCCGGGCTCTACGAATTCATGTTTGAAGTAGTGGATAATCCTGTAATTGCCTCTTCTCAGAAAATTTCTGTGTCTATGTAGGAGAAAGCTGTTATTTAAATCATGGAGCATTACACATCAAAGCTGCTTCTGTCAAGTATGTTTAGTTGCTTTAAACATTTTTTTTTAAGACAAGACTTGGGAACCAAGGTTTCAGTTGGAGCCGAAAGGAAAAAAATAGGAAGGAAAGGTCGAGGGGGGTGGGGTGGGCAGGGAATCTACAACTTTCTTTCCTTGTAGGAAAAGAAAGAAAAAGACTTATCTTTGTATGCCCACGTCCATCTTTTCCATCACAGAGGAAATGCATGTAATCCTTTATGATAAGTTAAGATACAACAAGAGAAGGGAATGGCAAGCCACTCCTGTAATCTTGCTTGGAGAATCCCACGGACAGAAGAGCCTGGTGGGCTACAGTCCATGGGGTTGCAAAGATTTCAAATTAGCCAACACTAAATAAAAGGCCTATGGGATTCCTCAGTATTATTTTGCAACTTTGTTGAATCTATAATCAATTCAAAATCCAAAGTTTAAACAAGATAACAAAGGGAAACGGGAAAGGGTTCGGCAGACCTTGGCAGGAGTGGCTTGGAGAGGCCAGAGGAGCTTTGTGGGGCATTTGAGGGAGGATGTTCGTAGCAGAAGGACTGGCAGCTTCCTACATTTTCCCCCATGAGCAGAGTGTCAGGAAAGCTTCGGCTGGCTGCCCACAGGTCTCAAGCCAAGGCACAGTTTCTGAAGAACACAGGACGCATCAAAGCTGCACCAGAGGGCTTGAGCTCTCAGAATGCCCTGCTTGCTGATGGACTGTGACCTGGAAAGGTGGCTGGGCATAATTCCTCGCCATACATTTTTTTTTTTTTAATTACTGTAAAGGGCTGCTCTGTTTTGTGTGCGTCCATTCTTTCTTTCTTCTTCTGCCTGAAGGAGATAAGTTTTTCTTTCATTTTCAGAGATACTCAGAAGATTCATCCTGCTGAACTGTATGGTAAAATTTAGAAGGTAGATTTTCTTTTTTTGTTGTTGGTGGTGGGGGGGGTATCCAAATTTATATTAAAAATTTGAAGGAGAAAAAAATTAAATCTCAGCACCCATTACACCAAAAGCAAGTGAAGTCATCTTAAAAACATGATGACTCACCAAAGGCCGGAGCCGGGCTCTACGAATTCATGTTTGAAGTAGTGGATAATCCTGTAATTGCCTCTTCTCAGAAAATTTCTGTGTCTATGTGGGAGAAAGCTGTTATTTAAATCATGGAGCATTACACATCAAAGCTGCTTCTGTCAAGTATGTTTAGTTGCTTTAAACATTTTTTTTTAAGACAAGACTTGGGAACCAAGGTTTCAGTTGGAGCCGAAAGGAAAAAAATAGGAAGGAAAGGTCGAGGGGGGTGGGGTGGGCAGGGAATCTACAACTTTCTTTCCTTGTAGGAAAAGAAAGAAAAAGACTTATCTTTGTATGCCCACGTCCATCTTTTCCATCACAGAGGAAATGCATGTAATCCTTTATGATAAGTTAAGATACAACAAGAGAAGGGAATGGCAAGCCACTCCTGTAATCTTGCTTGGAGAATCCCACGGACAGAAGAGCCTGGTGGGCTACAGTCCATGGGGTTGCAAAGAATCAGACACAATTGAGTGACTTACACTTTCACTTTCTTTTCAAGCTGCAGTGAGATTTTCTTGCTGGAGGAAACCATACCGCATCTCCTCTCCATGGATTCCACATGTTCCCCGTGTGGTTGCCTCTGCATGTGCCCAGAGGTGTGCAAGTAAAGGGCAAATTCAAGTGCAAATTTGGCTACGGCCTCTGCCTTCTTAAAATCCAACAGATGACTCTACCTTCATGTCATGTGTGTTTAAAATTCTCAAGACATTTTACATCAAATACAAGCCTCCGTCAAAATATAGCCCTCTTACTTCCCTCCTCGATGTCCTTCAGCCTCGGTGCTCCAGTCGCTCAAGTTTACGTGCTGCTGTTTCAGACACCAGGCTGGCACAGGCTGGGTGCTGGGCGTGGCTCTCCCTCTGCATGCCTTTCTGCCCCCTTCACACCCATATGCTCCTGTTTAACCAGGTGCCCTAGCCTTTTGGCTACCGTAACATGGATCACCATAGTCTGGGTGACTTGTAACAGCAGACATTCATTTCTACGGTTCTGAGGGCTGGGGTGTCCAAGACGAAGGCACTGGGAACTTTGGTGTCTGGTGTGAGATCCCTGGGTCATAACGGACCTTCATCTTGCCAGAAAGGGAAAAGTTGCTCTCTGTGGACTCAGGTAAGGGCTCTAAACCCACCTGTGAAGACTCCACCCTCATGTCCTGATTATCTCCCAAAGCCCCCTCCTCCTAACCCCAATGCACAGCCTCAGGATTCAACATCGGATATCAGGGGACAATAGCGTTCCGTCTATGTTACCAGGCTGTTCCTTTGCCTCTGGCCTGGGGAGCCATCTGTGAGCCTCTAGGGCACCAGGGTTCCCAGAATATCTCCATCAAAGCCCTGACAGTAAGGAGAAAGAATGAGTCATCAGTCACCCCTCTAGACCGAGGGCCCCCGAAAGAACAAGACCTCGTTATCCGTATTTCCTGACAATCCAGTGACACCGTAAACACACAGTGAATGGAACTGAAATCTTTCCAGTTCTAGGACCTCCTTCTTATGTTTCATGGACTCCAAAGTCCATCTGCTAAACCCCAGAAAATTTGGGGAATGGAGTACTTTGTATTATACGTATATTTGGGGGGCTCCTAAGGAAACTCCTGGAATCTTACTCGCGTGATCTCTGTGATGCTCCTTAAGCAGTTGGCTCTGCAACTACCTACCTGAGAGCTGTTCTCATAGCAGACTCTTTGTCGTTCTGTTGAAAATATAGGTCTTATAGCTGCAAAATAAATTGAAACTAAAAATCCCCGGCAACTTTAATTCATCAAGGGGGGAAAAATCAACATACTTCCAACATTTCAACTTTAAGAAGGAAATGCCTAGAATTTATAAATTAAAAATAAGGCATTTATTCAACCCCAAAGCTGCACCGCCTGACTGCCCTAAGAAGGCTCACCAGGCCCACTGTCTGGTTGAACGCAGGTTGAAGATTTCTGACCGCAGGATTTAATTTACTAGATTCACGTGTGTGTCAGTCACTCAAGTAACGAGGCCACAAAGAAGTATTTAAAAAAAAAAAAAAGTTCTTAGTATGAGCACCTTAATTTGCTTCTTCTGAAGGATCAAGAATGGCAGGGCATGTTCACAAACATCCCAATTTTACGTGCATTTTTCATACAACGTGTTTTGTAAAGACTTTGTAGACTAGTTACATCTTGTTAGTAATGGGCCTTCATCTCAAATCCCTAAGGGGTTCTTTATTCCGGAAAAAAAAAGAGTATGGCGGCGCCCCCGGGTACTATTTAGGAGAAATGACTGCATGATCTTCTCCTCCTGTGTCAGTTCAAGTTAGAATACTTTATGGCACTGTCAAAATTTGGTCAATAGCACATAACTTATTGTCATAGTCTATTGCAATAACAAGTAAGTATTTGTCAATAACAATGCAAAGAATAGCTTATCCATCCTGCCTCTCTGTATGGGTGACGCTAAATCAAATGTCTTTGAAGGGAAGAAGAGAAGTGGATATTCTAAGATTCAATCTGATTACGAAGGGCATTTGATATCTCCATCAATGGGAAGATTCATGCTCCTAAATAACAGAAAGAGAGCTTTGTAGAAGCAAAATAAGCATCTGAGTGAAGATTTTCTCAGATAGAGAGAGCAAAGGACAATTTTTTTGAGTCCTCAAGATGGGACTGTATTTGAAATGTTTTACAGAATAATTTAACATTTATTTTATGGACAGTTTTCTCTTTATAGTGAGGTTATTTTTTGAATTTCATTTTATATTGTAATTGATCTACAATGTTGTGCACAGTTTCAGGTATTGTGTTAGTTTCAGGTGTACAGCACAGTGATTCCATTATACATATATCTGTTATTTTTCAGATTCTTTCCCCGTATATGTTCTTACAGAACATTGAATATATTAACCCATTTTGATTCTCGATTTTGTACATAGTGGTGTATATATATGTTTGTCCCCACCTCCCAACTATCCCTCTCCCCCGACCTCCACCTCTTTGGTTTCCTCTTTGGTAAGTTTGATTTCTATGCCTGTGAGATTATTTTAATGAAAATGATAATATGTTTGAGCTCACAGTTGCCAGGGATAAAGGAACATTTTACAGAGTCAAAAGCTCTTGTTTTGATGTTCATATATGAGGCTCCCCTCTGCCCTCTTCATCTTGTTATGGTTCAGGAAGAAAACTTACCTCTGTGCCTGAGCCATGGCTGGGGTCTGAGAAATGGATAGGATATTTGCATGCTCTTTGCCCATAGATGTCAAATCCATTTTATAGTATTAGCTTCTGAGACTCAACAAGGCACTCGAAAGCACTAATTCCTTGAAGCATGATCAGATCATAAAGTCAGAGAGTTAGAATGACATTTGGGACATCTAATCCCACACCTCTCTTTAAAATAAGACTCTTCTCTCTAGCCCGTGTGCTGGTACAGAAAGTGGTCTCTGAGAACGGGACTGTCTTTGCTTTCCAGGTCAGATAATTTTCATGGATGCTGATGCTCTAAGTGTTGAAAAGATTTTCTGACCATAATCACACCTACATACTTTTCCCCGTCACAGCCATTTAAGATAGTCATAAACACTCTTCCAAATTTCCTTCTATTTCATTATTTTTATAAAATGGCTCCTTTTATAGCATGATTTCCAGAGTCTTTCCCATCTTGATTGCTCTCCCTGAACATAATTCAGGTTTTCATTGTACTTCGTTTCATTTGAAGCCTTATCTTCCATATGAATTTTGAGCCCTGACCACTAAGGGTCTTCACCTTTACTTATCCAAGATGATAATTATAACACGTTTGCCTTATCTTATTATTAGTTACATATCACATAGATTCATGGGACATGAACTCTAGAAAGACTGAGCCAGGTCTCTGTTTTTTTTTAAAGCAAAGACAGAGGCATATGGCCAGGATAGGAACTCTGAGATATAAACACAGGCACAAGCCCCATTCAGAGAGGCAGGGCATGTGGGGTAAGCTAGAATCCAGAACCGTGCAGAGCCATGGTAGAAGAAATGGACCATTGCCTCAGGGTCTGGCCAGAAGAAAACTTTATTGGTTAAAAATATTTTTTTAATCATAACACTCACCCAGTGCTGCTTTTTAAGCTTGCTTGCTTGTCTTTGTATGCTATTACAATCCTGAGAGGTAGGTGTTATTATCCTTATTTTACAAATGAAGAAACTAAAGCTCAGAGTAGTCTGGTCCATGGCCAAGGTCATGAAGCCAGTCAGTTGTGAACTTGGGACCCAGGCAAGTCAATCTGATTTTTGAGCACGTCCCATAACCAAACTACTCCAAGCCTCTTGGGTAAGTTTCTTGAGCTTGGTCTCAATCGAGGGGTCCAGGAGCAGTCCTGAGTGTGAAGACAGAGTTCATGGCCTGAAGGCAGTTACAGGGACAGATCTGTAAGGGCTTGGGACTGGTGGGGCCTGGAATTTACCGTGGACCTGCAAGGCAATTTACTATTATACTAGTTACTGCAACATTAATGGATTGAGACGGTGACACGGGGTGCCTTTTACAAGATTCACTATTAATTACCCTTTGCTTCCTATATCATAACAACTTAGAATGTTGGTTTCAGTAAAGAAAGTTAACATTAAATATGCATTGAAAAATTAAGTTACTTTGAAGAAAAGTCTCTCTCCCACCCATGCTAAAGTAATGATCACATCATTGTAATGAGAAATACAAAGACTTTAAAAAATAAACTGCCAAACACTGGCAACTACTTTTGAAGAACAACAATTTGAATTATTATTATTGAAGCCAGAAGTTATTATGGGCCCTCTACTGTTTCCAGTGCTTTTCCTGAATTAATTTACTTAATGCTTGTAATAACTCTGCAAGCTGGGTACTGCCTACTGTTAGCCTCATTTAGAGGATGACTAAAGTCAATCATGGAGGAGGCAAGGGCAACCCCCTCCAGTATTTTCGCCTGAAAAACCCCATGAACAGAGGAGCCTTAGGGCCTATTGTCCAAATGGTCCCAAAGAGTGGGACATGACGATTGACTAAACACGTGTACGTACATAAACATAGGCACAGATAGCAGAGTCAAGCAGTGAATGAGTCGTGGGGGGCCCTTGGATCGGGGTCTCCGTAGCCTCCATGTTTTTCACCCCTATATTATAGGATCCCTCCATTTTGCACAACAATATTTTTTTTTTCGGTCTCTTGCTGGATATTCCCGTGGGGGAACGCACCACGATTATCCCCACCCAACTTGGGAACTGATGTTCCCCTCGGACGCTTGAGTCTCTGGGGTTGATGAGGGGGTCTGTCTTTGAGAGCCCCTCTGACGGTCCAGGGAGGCTCTCATAGCGCCCACCGGCAGGAGAACACTCTGGTTTGGGGCTTGCAGTTTTAAATTCCAAATGCAACTAAGCAATACCCATGCTAGTTTGGGGCTTTTTCTGATACAATTTAAGAAGAAATAACTGACGTCCTAATGTAGATTTCTCTAAGAAATCTGTTCTGTGACTGTCAGTAATGCTGTAGATATTCTAAGGATCAGTATTTTTCTATGACTATTTTACCTCTGTGTGTGTGTGTGTGTGTGCGTGTGTGCGTGTGTGTGTGCGTGTGTATGAGTGTGTTTGTTTTCTGCCCGGGTAGTGTCCAACTCAGAGGAGCTAGGCTCCTCTGTCCATGGGATTGCCCAGGCAAGAATACTGGAGTGGATTTCCATTTTTTCCTCCAGGGGATCTTCCAGACCCAGGGATCAAACCAGCATCGCTTGCGTCTCCTTCATTGGCAGGCGGATTCTTTACCAATGTGCCATCTGGGCTCCCAAGTTGCATCTGCCTTTGGTTAATCTCATTAACTTAAATTTTCATTAAAAACGCTTCCTCAGAAAAAACACTTTGTCCACTTATTTGGACTTTTCATTATTAAGGGGTCCTTTCAAGAATTATTGTGGTAATAGTGATCGTTATAATGGTGATGATGGTAGTAATACTTTTTCAGAAGAAATGAGTAAGTAAATAGTTTTAATTTAGGTCTATTTTTCTATTTTCTTTTCTCCTTCCTGCCCGGGCCTATGTTTATTGACCTCCATTGATGCCAAGGCAGCATTTGTAAAGGGGAATTTATTTAACTCTGGGTGAGTTGTACAAATGCAATAATGTGGCCCAACTCTTGTTTAATTTCGAAGGTTTTCTCCTGGACAACATTGCTCATAATGGAGGGTTCAAGCCAAATTATCCATTATTGTTCCCAAAGTTTACAATTAAACTATCGATCAAAACTGGCAGCGATTCCTCCAGCAGCCCCAGCACAGAGGCGGCGGAATTGCATCAGAACCCGAGTGAATCAAGACAGGAGAAGGGGACGCAGGCAGACGGACAGCAGACTGATGGACAGACACACACCCTCCACCAGTCACCCCGGGAACCAGCGTCCGGCACTTTTCCTTGAGCCCAGAAACAGGCTGCAATCAGGGGTACACAGTGTTCGCGTGCAGTTTCAATAGCCAGAGGCCCCCACAATTTGTGACCCCCCATCCCCGGCTGTAAAAATTGGAGTTTAACAGGTTTGGCTCCAGAGGGAACCGACCTCAGCTTTTAGGCTCCTTCAGACACTGCAGAATGCATCTTTTCTGGGGAATTCCACAATAAAATGACTGTTATTTATCATTACAAACCTCTTTATCATTTAGTCAATAAAAGGCCTCTCTCTCTCTCTCACTTTTTTTCCTGTGGCGTGCTCAGAGTCAGAAATCGGTATTAGTCTCTCCTGGCCCGGAGGCAGGAGATGTCAAAAGCTAAATCATGATCTACCCTGGCTTCCTGGCTAAATTGTGTATGAAGGCCGGAGGCGAAAAGGTGCACATGCTCATTACTTGAAACACAGATTTTTTCCTCCCTCTTTCTTGAGTTTTCCTTTCTTTTTCTCTTTCTTCTTTTTCTATATTGAGACATATAATACATGTATTTATATATATATGCACATACATGTGTGTATATATATATATTATATATATAATATATATATGACTCGTAAGACATCCACTGTGAAGTCAGGCAACCAGAGCTTAACGTGTCACCTTCCTGTAGTTTTTGATCAAGAAGTAAAAAGTGGATTGAACAGAAAAGAACAGTGAATTTCACCTCTTGAACTTATAGAGCATAGTGGGAAAAGGCAGAGTGCTGTTGAGGATTGGGTGTTAGTAATGTGTGTGTGTGTGTGTGTTAGCTGCTCAGTCGTGTCTGAATCTTAGTGACCCCGTGGACCGGACTCGCCAGGCTCCTCTGTCCATGGGGTTCTTCAGACAAGAATACTGGAGTGGGTTGCCATGCCCTCCTCCAAGGGAATCTTCCCAACCCAGGGATTGAACCCATGTCTCTTGCGTTGCAGGCAGATTATTTACTGTCTGAACCACCAGGGAAGCCCTGGGTTAGTAGTGTGTGTGTGTGTGTGTGTGTGTGTGTGTGTTAGTCGTTCAGTCATATCCAGGCAAGAATACTGGAGTGGGTTGCCATTTCCTTCTCCAGGGTGTTAGTGCTAGGTACCTTCAAATGGGAAGCAGACTCAAGAAAGGCGTATTTTCAGTTCAGCAGTAGCCATGTGACTGTTATTGCAGAAAAGGGGACTAAGTGCTTGCTGCAGGCTGGGGAGAGGGGTCCCCATCTCTGCATCTGCAGACAGGTGTGACCCCTCGGTTCCTCGCCTCCTACAGCAGGTCACGGGTGACCATGTGCTGTGAATGCAGGGGCACAAAAGGTCAGTAGGAATGTAAGGAGTGTCTTTGAACATAACCTATATGAGGTACTGAGGTCAAGCCAGCTCTCCTGGGTGTTGTCTGAAGCATCTCATCAAAAGGTACGCCTTATCAAAAGGTACAGTTCAGTGCTCTGAGATCTGGCTGTGCTCTCTCCTGATTTTTACATCTGCTGAATAAAGACGACATTCTCCTGAGGTGGGTCTGTGCATGCCTTGAACGCCTTATTTATTCCACACACTATAAGCTCGTCCTGTGTGCCAGATACTGTGCTCGTTATGCAAACGCAGCAGGGAACAGGTGAAGGGTTGCAGACCACAATGAAATGAGCTCAGGAAAGACTCAGTGACCGCAGCTGCCCAATCCGCTTTTCCTTAATAATGAATGGGTCCATTTACAAATAAGGAAATAAAATTTCCCTATATTTCTATTGGTAAAATCTTAGTATTTTCCTTGTATTTTTAATTCCTGGAGAAAATAATATCTAGAAGCATAGAAACAAATATTTTTAGAGCTGAAAATACTTTCGAATTTTGTTTGATACTCCTAGTTTAAGAAATTGGCTTAGAGACACACAAAAAATATTTTATGAACATTCAGCTAACAATTTCTGTGTAAGAACTGAAACTTGGATTCCTGTGCATACATCCAGCTGCTTTCCTGTGTGATAGCTTTATTCTTATCTTTCTTGCACAACATTTATGATTTTTCAGTGCATTTAAGGTTTGCTTGGGGAGGACAAGAAGACAGAGAAAGAAGCTGTCCAGTGGTAGCAAATACTTGGATTTATTGTCATTCCACCTGCCAGTTCAGGAGATGCAAGAGATCCCTGGATCAGGAAGATCCTCTGGAGAAGGAAATGGCAACCCACTCTAGTATTCTTGCCTGGAAAATCCCGCAGATGGAGGCGCCTGGCAAGCTACAATCCTAGGGTCGCAAAGAGTCGGACATGACCGAGCAATTGAGCACGCACACACTGTCATCATAATTGTCATCATATGATCATCCATGTTCTTAAAGATGATCAAGAATGTATCAATGCATAAGTCTAGGATGGCTCAGCTAGGGAGTTCAAATTAGCTGCTGAATATATTTATACTTGATACATATATTTTCTTTCGGGCTTCCGTGGTGGCTCAGATGGTAAAGAATCTGCCTGCAATGCAGGAGACCCAGGTTTGATCCCTGGACCAGGAGGATCCCCTGGAGATGGGAATAGCAACCCACTCCAGTATTCTTGCCTGGACAATCTCATGGACAGAGGAGGCTGGCGGGCTACAGTCCATGGGGCTGCAAAGAGTCAGACATGACTGAAGTGACTTAGCACGCACACACTTTCTTTCATTTGCTTTGCTATTGGGCACGTCCCTAAATATTGATGCTTACTTACCCCTGATGTAACATGATCAGAGATTAAAAGTATCTGCTTTAATTCTGCCTTCCGACCTTGCTTCACTGGCCTGTGATCTGCTCTTGGACATTGTCTCCAGGATAGAACAATTATATAAAATTTGATTATACAGAGTGAAGTAAGCCAGAAAGAAAAGCACCAATACAGTATGCTGCTGCTGCTGCTAAGTTGCCTCAGTTGCATCCGACTCTGTGCGACCCCACAGATGGCAGCCCACTGGGCTCCGCCATCCCTGGGATTCTCCAGGCAGGAGCACCGGAGTGGGCTGCCATCTCCTTCTCCAATGCATGAAAGTGAAAAGTGAAAGTGAAGTCACTCAGTTGTGTCTGACTTAGCGACCCCACGGACTGCAGCCCACCAGGCTCCTCCATCCATGGGAGTTTCCAGGCAAGAGTACTGGAGTGGGATGCCATTGCCTTCTCCGCCAATACAGTATACTGACACATATATATGGAATTTAGAAAGATAGTAATGATGACCCTGTATGTGAGACAACAAAAGAGACACAGATGTATAGAACGGACTTTTGGCCTCTGAGGAGAGGTGGGGTGATTTGGGAGAATGGCATTGAAACATGTATACTATCATGTAAGAAACAAAGCGCCAGTCTATGTTTGATACAGGACACAGGATGCTTGGGGCTGGTACATGGGGATGATCCAGAGAGATGATATGGGGTGGGAGGAGGGAGGGGGCTTCGGGATTGGGAGCTCGAGTACACCTGTGGCTGGTTCATGTCAATCTATGGCAAAACCAATACAGTATTGTAAAGTAGAATAAAGTAAAAATAAAATTAAAAAAAATTGACTTTGCAAAGCGGAGGAGCCCCTGCCAGAGCACTGAGATTTAGACAGGCCCCGGCTAATCTTCAAGGGCACGTGAGCCAGCCTTGGGGAACATACGTCGTATGACCCATGAGTGTGCAGAGCAGAACCTCCACTTTTGATGGGTATCTGTGCAAAGTCAGATGCTTTCTGCCCCTTTTCACCAGACCCTTGAACTGCCCAAAGGAAATCAGCCCCTTGCAGTTGTTAATTTATTTGTATCCGAAATGACCTGGAAAATTTTAAACATTTAAGTTTCAGACTGGCACGTTATGTTCTCACCTCAGAGTGACAACCAGTGACAGATCATAAACGACTTAAAAATGAGATACTGTGTGATAAGACTGCAACCAGCAGATTTAGCAGCATCCTGAAGCTATGAAAATAGAGAGGAGCTTCAGATTTGTATGTTCTTCCATCCTGAGCATGATACTTAAATCAATCTTACCTTTAAAAAGTGCAGGATTAAGAAACAGAAAAAAAAAAAGACACCTTTTCCTTTCGTTCCTCTCATCTTATTGTTGTTGTTCTTCAAATCTATTTCACAAAAAGAGAGAGATCCTAACTTGGGCCTGTCCGCTCTAACCTGCAAATTACACCAGTGTTCATGTTCTGAGTAGTTTGAAAATGAAATGATGCAACTGATTTTCCAAAGTGATAATCCTGCCTCTTTTATCATTTAATTTTCATTCCACACCTCCTAACTAGTCAGGTTACACAGACTAGAACCATGACTTTTCCATATAACCAATAAGAAGCAAAGCGCGAAGAATGAGTTTATTTAGGCATCTCTCACATCGTTTATTTCTTCCTCAAATCAAATGCCGGCTGCCTTAGCCTCCTGGGACTTGATGCTTACTCATGACGGGAGAGCCTGGTGGGCTGCCGTCTATGGGGTCTCACGGGCACGACTGAAGCGGCTTGGCAGCAGCAGCAGCATGTGTGGTCTTGTTCTTGACAAAGTGGGTAAAGACCCACCCGGGGTGTCCACCTGGATGGTGGTCCTTTAGCATCTTCTTCTGGATTGATGAGTGGATTTATGGTTGGCAGTGATGAAAGCGGAGTGGTGGCCTTCTCTGGTGGGGAGGGATGGCCTTTCTTTGCCAGGTGTGGGGTGTTCTTCAATGGGACCTCGGTACCAGCTCTGCCCCACCATCACGTGTCATGATTCCCTTTTGAGAGAAGGGTGTTCAATACGTGCTTTTTGGATTAGGTCAAGTTTGGCATCTTGGCGTACAGGGATAGACTAAGCATACAGTCACCCACTGCGAACTCTGAACAGGGTGTTATTTTGAACAACTTACATATGTTTAAACTTTCTAGTCCAATATTTAAGTTCATCAAATTGTTGATAGACTACACTTTTGAGATTGATGAATAAGACTGTCCATACATAGGCTCTCAAAGATGCCGGTAAACTTTAAATATTTTAAAACAACCAGCAGGATTTTGGGTTCTTATGCTGGCTAGAAAATATTTTACATTTTATGCATAGAAAATATACACATAAATTTTATTTACATTCCCATTCTGACCAGTTCAGGTTATCTGGAAATTCCTCTAGAATGGAATAGTTACATATCCTGGGAATGGTATTATCGTATTCCATAATCATTACATCTTCCAGTAAAAAGATGCATACTCATTCATTGCTGGGTGACTGTCTGAGCTTCTTGTGGGCTCCAGAAGTTGGCCTTGGCTGTGTGGCTTGCTTTGCCAATGACAAGTGAGCAGGTGGGCAGAAGACTTGTGTGGCAGGAACTTGATGCCCTTTGGGTCTTTTTGCCCATATACTTGCTTTTTCATTCTGTTGTGAGAACATTATGTCCCAAATAAGGAGTGCTCCTTCAGCCCAGAATTTTAAATCGTATGGAGAAGAACCACAAAAACCTCAGCTTCCAACATTTGGCATGATTGAAAAATGAACAGTTGTTAAAGGCCACTCAAATTGGAGGGTTATTTTTCTTGTAGCAGAGATGACTAATATCCTCATTAGCAGGTATTTTTTTTCCAAAGGATAACTAGATTTTCAAGACACAGAAATACAAAGAAGAAAAAAATAAAGAGTCATCCTCCAACAAAGATGACCTTTGTTAGTATGTATATATGGTTTGGAAAATTTGAGCTGAAGAGAAAAAGAGCATATATTCAATTTATCATTTAATCATTATATGGTAATATGTGCTTTTTTGTATTTCTTTAAATATATTATGTGACAGTTGTATATCATTAGAAAATTTGCCCTTATGTTTTTATGTATAGTTTATCTAAAATTCCTATTTGAAGCTAATATTTGAAAGAGATAAATTATGGCACATGGATATTTTCTTATATTATTTACTTTTCAAAGCCAAGTACACAGCCAGTGTTTATAAGATCTATGTAGGGGAAACATGTTTCTCTACAAAGAAGTGGAGACATTATTTTGATATTGTTTTGATTTATTTCCGATAAACTAAAATAAATTTCCATTCCACCATGAAGGAAATGAATTTGCTTGCTTTGTTTTTGCTTTGTTTTGACAAATAATCATGTAAGAATTTGAAATTGGCCTGACACTTTATTCCAAAAGATGGGTATCTTCAGAGAAATTTCACTGTGATTCCAAACCTAACTCTTACACAGAGATCTTTGTGATAGTTTGTAAAACAATACCAGCAGAAAGCCTTTCCTTTTATTTCTCTCTCTTTTTTATTATTTATATCTTGCTTCTCAAGGGCTATTTAATTAGTGAGAGTCCATTTCATTTTCTACACGCATGTCTCTACGCATATCCAGAGCATTGCGGCCACACACCTTTTGTCTTAGAACAGTTGAGGAGGAACCCGCCACCTGTGTTGATGGACAAGGTTGACTGAGGATTTTCTGAGAACTTGAGAGTGTGTATTTCAAAGCCGGACCTGGTTTGCAAGCATTCTACGTGGAAGATACTGACAAAGCATAGATAGATACTACATATAGAGACAGACAAAATAAGCATTTTATATACAATAAGCTATACATAAGCATATCTATTATAAATAAATATATAGAGTTTGAAAAGTAAAGCCTATCACATTCTCCTGGGCTGTGATCACTCCAGGCCTTGTACTCATTTCAAAGGACTTTTAATCCTAGGGTGGATTATTGTAATTACAAGACATTTAATGCAAGATTCATCATTGATGATATTGAGTTTTGTAGAGATACACTACCATTTCAAATTCATTACAACATCTTTGAAGATAAGAGGTATGTCTTCTCCATCTCTACATCTCTTGCACAATTCTTGGCTGACAGGAAGCTTCAGTTAATAGTGCATGGTGATTGCAATCACGTGGTGTATTACTATTACACTGAGTCGATTAGAACTATAAAGAAGTCTGAGACTGCTGACTAGTTCTTCTAAAAGACTGAGAATTGGAGAGAGAAGATTCTAAGAGATGCAAGCAAAGAAAAAAATTTTTTTAAAAGACAAGAGTAACGTGCCTTCTTATATGCAGAGGATGAGGAGCCTGAAAGGAAGAAAAGTCAAAGAGAAAGGAATTAAGGGAACAAGGTCTATTGAATGAAGAGGCAAGTGAATGAGGGGGCAGGGTCTCAAGTAAACCTACAGGGTGGGCTTTGTCTAGGGGGCAGGTACCACTCTGGTGATGGAGGTCAAGGGGTGGGGGGGATGGAGAGGCAAGAGGTTTTTAGCTCCTAATATCTTGAATAATCCATCTCCTAAATGGCGCCCCACTCCAATACTCTTGCCTGGAAAATCCGATGGGCGGAGGAGCATGGTAGACTGCAGTCCATAGGGTTGCTGAGGGTCGGACATGACTGAGCGACCTCACTTTCACTTTTCACTCTCATGCATTGGAGAAGGAAATGGTAACCCGCTCCAGTGTTCTTGCCTGGAGGACCCCAGGGACGGGGGAGCCTGGTGGGCTACTGTCTAAGGGGTCAACAGTCGGGCATGACTGAAGCGACTTAGCAGCAGCAGCAGAGTAGTGAAAAACAGTATGACCTATACTTAAAAGTTTTCGCACAGCAAAGGAAACAAATTGTAAACAAAACAAAAAGATATTCCACAGGATGGGAGAAAATATTTGCAAATGAAGTGACTGACAGGGGATTAATCTGCAAAGCATACAGACAATTCATTCAGTTGCATGTCAAAAAAAAAAGCACAATCAAAAAATGGGCAGAAGATTTAAATAGACATTTCTCCAAAGATATATGGATGGCCAAAAAGCACATGAAAAGATGCTCAAGATCACTAATTATTAGAGAAATGGAAATCGAAACTGCAGGGAGGTATTGATTCACACTGGCCAGAACGAGCATCATCAAAAAGTCTACAAATAACAAATGCTGCAGAGTGTGGAGAAAAGGGAGCCCTCCTACACAGTTGCAGGGGGATGTAAACTGGAAAACCATTATAGAGAACAGTATGGAGGGTCCCTAAAAAACTAAAGATGGAATTACTATATGATCCAGTAATCCCAAGCCTGTGCATATAGCCAGAGAAAACTACAATCTGAAAAGACACACGCATCCTAATTTTACTGTAGTGCAATTTACAATAGCCAAAACAAGGAAGCAACCTAAATGTGAATCGACGGAGGAGTGGGTAATGAAGATGGAGTGTGGGCTTCCCTGCTGGCACAGACAGTAAATAATCTGCCTGCAACGCAGGCTCAGACCTGGGTAGGATCCCTGGGTCAGGAAGATCCCCTGGAGAAGGGAAGGGCAGCTCGCTCCAGTATTCTTGTCTGGAGAATAACAAGGACAGAGGAGGCAGGTGGGCTACAGTCCGTGGGGTCGCTAAGAGTCGGACATGACTGAGCAACAGAAGACATGGTACCTACAGACAATTGAATATTAATCATTAAAAAAGAACAAAATGATGTCATTCGCAGCAACATGGATAGACCTAGAGGTTACCACACTAAGTGAAGCAAGTCAGAGAAAGACACGTATGATAACGCTCATATGAAGACTCGAGTTTGAAAAAATGACATAAATGAACTTACATACAAAACAGAAACAGACTCACAGATTTCAAGCACAGACTTATGGATGCCAAAGGGGAAATGTCGGGTTGGGGAGGGATAAATGAGGAGCTTGGGATTAACACACACAGACAGGTGGCCCTGGGGGTAGAGAACCCGCAGGCCGGTGCAGGAGACATGAGGGACGCAGGTTCAGTCCCTGGATGGGGAAGATCCCCTGGAGGAGGCACAGCGACCCATTCCGGTATTCTTCCCTGGAAAATCCCACAGACAGAGGAGCCTGGCGGGCTACGGTCCCTAGCGTGGCAGAGTCAGACCCGACTGAAGCAGCTGAGCGCCTCTACTTGTGAACAGGTAACCAACAAGGGCCTGCTACATAGCACAGGGAACTCTACTCGAGATTTTGTGATAACCTGGATGGGAAAGAATCTGAAGAGGGATAATATATGCATCTGTATAACGGAATCAATTTGCTATACACCTGAAACTAACACAACATTATAAATCAATTGTACTGTAATAAATTTTTTTAAAAAAGAAAGGAATAACACTGACCATTTTATTAGTGTTCCAAACTTAGATTATTATCATTATTTTATAAAGGGGATACCTCTTTACCTTTTAAGAGACTTTATCAGGCTTGATTCTCTAAACTATTTGGAGCTAACAAGATGGCAGTTGGTATCTTCCCCTTTTATTGGGGGAGAAAGTAAGAGCAAGAGACGGGAAGGACATGACTCACCCTAGCTGAGGAAGGTCCGTGCTGGCCCTGAAACTGCACGTGGTCCGGACCCACTTCTGCCCCTGGCACCTGGCCTTGGAAACCATCATCAGCCAGCTCTGTCTCCATTTGGGATCTTACCGTCTACCTCTGACTTCTAGCTCAGGCATCTAAAGTTTGCCTCCCCTCACTGAAGCTTGGCCTCCTCCACAGTCTACCTGGCTGGATTTCTGGATTTTACCTTGTATTTGTCTTGTGTAATGACCTTGGATTCAAGCCTATGGTACCCAGAGCCAGACTTATTCCATGGCTAGAATCTGATCAGGCCCACCTTAAGCACCTTCCTGCCTGGTAAGAGTCAGTACAGTTTTAACTTACAGCTGAAGTCAGAAACTGAATCGAGAGCTAGGTGTCCTAAACCCACTGGGAGCTGGGACACATATCACTTTAACGTACATTTGTAGATACTTGTATCAGCCAGTTTTAAGGGACCAATATCAATGGAAAGCTCTGCCACTTGAAGTTTTGCATAGAACGTGGCTCTTTCTACAGAGTGATTCTGCTTTTGTTTGCATCTTCCTATGTCTAAAGACCCAGGAGAGGAAAGGAAAACTCACTCCAGTATTCTTTCCTGGGAAATCCCATGGACAGAGGAACCTGGTGGGCTGCAGTCCACACGTCTGCAAAAGAGTCAGACACAACTTAGCAACTCAACAACAACAACAATTTCTAAAGAAACTTGCTGGACAGAAAGATTGCTTTTATCTGACTTCTTTGTTGACATGATCAGCTCTGCTCTTTGATCAGTTCATATTTATTCAAACTCTGTGCTGCTCTGTAAATTGCTGGAATTAGTCTATAAGACTCTCCTACCACACTCAGTCAGTGCTTCTAACCAGCTCACATGCCCCAATGCCCAAAGTGATATTACTTAAATTTTGACCTTTATATCCATTATATGTCCAGGAAGACTCTGCTAAATTAAGTAGTATTGAAATTATAACATTGAGATGCTATGAATACTTATCATTAACAGTAATCACTTTATTGCTGAGAAACATGCAAAGAAGACAAGCAAAAAGCCCCAATAATTGAATTCACATCACCTATAGCTAAATTTCAAGGTTGGAAGGTGAGGGCCATAATCTGTTCTATAGAAAAACCGAAGTGATGTGCCTTCATGGGTCAGTACTAGTGTTAAGGCAAAAGGGACCTCAGACTTTCACAAGTCTTATGACAAAACTGAGACACTCCAATTTTGCAGTTACATGGAAGTCTGATATGTGCTTTAGAACAGAAAGCTTTCTCATGCTCACAGCTCCTAGGGTTCCTAGATCCTACTCCAATTGCTTTCTGATACTTCAGGTGTGACTTTGACTCACCTTCCCGTATTGTACCAGCCGCCTAGGATTATCGTTACTATAATAAAAACATGGAAAAAAGCTATTAAAGTTACTTGAATGTAATATTAAATATAAGAGTTTATTTTTCAATCCACAGCCTTTTTTCAATTTTGTATTTCAGATTTGATCCTTCTCCAAATGTTCTTCTTTCACAGATAAAATTACTTTTTGTTTTGTTCCCAGTAATGAGGGAACAAACATGATTATATTGGTAAGTATATTTTTTTCTTTGACCAAAAATCTCAAAGCAAATGTTTATGATTTTTTTCTGACTACAAATGTGTATCGTAGAAAAAGCATGATGACTCACCTTCCCGTATTGTACCAGCCGCCTAGGATTATCGTTACTATAATAAAAACATGGAAAAAAGCTATTAAAGTTACTTGAATGTAATATTAAATATAAGAGTTTATTTTTCAATCCACAGCCTTTTTTCAATTTTGTATTTCAGATTTGATCCTTCTCCAAATGTTCTTCTTTCACAGATAAAATTACTTTTTGTTTTGTTCCCAGTAATGAGGGAACAAACATGATTATATTGGTAAGTATATTTTTTTCTTTGACCAAAAATCTCAAAGCAAATGTTTATGATTTTTTTCTGACTACAAATGTGTATTGTAGAAAAAGCATGAAGAACAAATTCAAAATAACTAATAATTCTATTTGAGGGGAATAGCATCTTTATACATTTGCAGATAAATAAGAAATTTTTCTCTTACCATAGAAACAACCCTTGAGTTAGTTGAGTTACCTCTTTCTAGACAGTGCATCACTTATAATAACAGTATTTTACCAGTATATGATCTTCAAGTTCTTAAACCAATTTATTATTATTGTTTAGTTGCTAATCTTTTCTGACTCTTTGATGCTGTGGACTGCAGCACGCCAGGCTTCCCTGTCCCTCACTATCTCCCAGAGTTTGCTCAAATTCATGTCCATTGAGTTGGTGATGCCATCCAACCATCTCACCCTCTGCCACCTCCTTCTCCTCCTGCCTTCAATCTTTCCCAGCATCAAGATCTTTTCCAGTGAGTCAGCTCTTTGCATTAAGTGGCCAAAGTATTGGAGCTTCAGTTTCAGCATCAGTCCTTCCAGTGAATATTCAGGGTTGATCTCCTTTAGGCTTGACCGGTTTGATCTCTTTGCAGTCCAAGGGACACTCCAGTGCCTTCTCCGGTAGTGCAGTTCAAAAGCATCAATTTATTCTTGGCAACCATGTAAAAACTTAATCCTTTATGATAACTCTGTGGTGACTATTTTTTAGTAAATAAGTCTCCTTGTACTTACCTAGAGTAATTTCTTAGGATAAATCACTACAAACATAAGAATGATGTCTAAAGGAGAATGGTTAAGATGTTGGCCTTTAGACACATATACTTGGGCTAAATTTCAGTTCTAACAAAGAGGTAAAATGACCTGAAAACATAAGAAATCTACTCAATCAATGCTAAACTTTCTGAGCTTCAGTTTCATAATCTATAAAATAGGGATAAATATGTTCCCCTCAGAGAATTACTGAAGCCAATAAAATAAAGGAAATAATGCTCCCATATGTATTTCATAGTTGCTACTTTTTCAGGTACTGTTTAATTGTATTACATATAAAATCTCAGTGAATGGTTACAGTGAATCTATGAGGTAATACAATTAAGGCTATTGAATGGTTAATTAATAATCTTTAAAAAATTTAAATTTTGTCATGGGTCTTTCATCCCCAATTTATCCTATTGCAAATTAAGCATTCCTTGTAAAATTATCCTCTCCATCTGATACATTATCCATTCTTGCTGCTGTTGACTCCACATTTGTGACTATTTGGTTTTGCGGCTCTTAGGTAGAGTTGCCAGAATTAGTAAGCAAAACCCATGCTGCTCAGTTAAACTTGAGTTTCAAGAATACAAAACATCATTTTATAAATCAGAAAAATCATGCCGTATTTAGGACTTAGGCGAAACAAAATCATTTACTTTGAAATTTCAATTAATGGACATCCTTTATACGACGGGCTTCCCTGACAGCTCAGTTGGTAAAGAATCCACTTGCAGTGTGGGAGACCTGGGTTCGATCCCTGGGTTGGGAACATCCCCCGGAGAAGGGAAAAGCTGCCCACTCCAGTATTCTGGCCTGGAGAATTCCACGGACTCTATAGTCCATGGGGCTGCAAAGAGCCGGACACGACTCAGCAGCTTTCCCTTTCCCTTTCCCCTCTGTATGACGCCTTAGGCGTGGGACGCCACGCCTCAGCTCTGCAGACAGATTCCAGTTGGAATATCTTAACGAAGCCCCAGAGGTGTGCTTGCCTCAGAGGAGAGGGAGGGACGGCAATGCTGGGGCCTCAAAGCAGGTGGCAGGACACCTGGTTTCTTACTCTTTCTCACTTCACCAGTTTTCTGCATCTCTTTTCCTGAGGCTCCGTTTCCTTATATTTTGAAGGGAAGGGGTGCATCAGATGGTTTCTACTCACTCTTCCTGCTCTGGCACTCTGCCCTCTTCACTTCATCATTCTATTATTAATTTAATGTATTTAATGTAAATAATAAACAATGTTTATCAGTTGTTTGTATTTATTATTTGTGTATTGCTTTTTTACGTACTTTATTTTCCTTTGGTGATATTGATGATTTCCTTATTATTAATTTCTATAAATGATTTTTAGATAAAGAATCATTCAAATTTGTTGCAAATAAACAACCTGCATTTTTGTGAAAGTCCACGTGCTTTTAGCTCTGTTGTAAGTTGCTAGCCAGGTCGTTGAATTTGCTGAATGAAAACTCACAAGCTTGCTTTTCACATTTGATGCTGTAAATATATATGAATATACATCTAGTATTCTTTGGGAGAGGTGAAACCACGGGTAGTAATTTCACTGATCTCTGCAGTTCCCTGAAAGGCTCATTTCCCATGCCAATAGAACAAAAAGAAAGAAAGAAGAAACGAAAACCAATCAAATGAACACAAAATAGCAACAATAAACCCACCACCACAACTGACAACTCTGAGTCTTTTTGAGCTTCTACCGGCCTGTGTATACTGGCCTGTGTATGTGTTTGTGTGTTTGGAGGTTTTTTTGTTTCACTTTTCCCCTGTATTTTTCAACCTAGTTGGATTTTGACTTATTGGTAGATAGACTTTTACAAGTTGATGAACAGTGTATAAAAATGAGTATCAGCCCCAGGAAGGCCAGAATCCTCTCTTATTTTTGCGGGTGTTCCCAGGACCCTGTGCTTTGTACGTCTAAAGCACTCAGTGCTGTTTGAATTAACGAATTAATAAAAGCCACGTTGACTTCGGTATCAGGAAGAAAGACATCTGAGTGAGAGAAGAATCTGAAAAGAAAGAACGGAAGAGAGTTGCAGGAAAGTGAGGGAGAGGATCTTGACAATTTTGCCTAAAGCCAACTCAACTCTCAAGTTTTAACAAGATTTTCTTTCACTGCCCAAATTCCTAGGCTGCTCTTTCTAATATTTCTGTTTTGTGCAAATAGTTTCCACTTGGGAGAGGGAAGAAGAAATTCACTTGAATCGCAATGAAGAGGCTTTAACAGAAGCTGGTTCGGCTCAGGCTTCATCTGCCATTTATTGACTATCCCATGGGAGCCTCCTTATAAATTATTCCATACCGTTCCTTTGTCCTTTTTATAAGGTAGCTTTTGTCAAAAATACACCGTTTTACAAACTTCAGAGATTTCCATCTCAATCCATTTATTTCTATAAAAGGCTAGTTGAGGACTGGGTTATAGCCACAATGACAGTTAAGTACCTGGAAAAGGCAGCACCCAGTCTTGTAGAAAAAACTTTGGATCAGGGCCTTCCAACTTGGTACCTAGAGAAGGAAGCCAAGTGTTAACCTGAGCTAAACAGTTGAAATCCTTCTTGGGAAGAGATCATCTTCTTTTAAAAAAAAATTATTTATTTTAATAGGAGCATAATCATTTTACAGTGTTGTGACGGCTTTTGCATACATCAATATGAATTGGCCACAGGCATAAATTTTGTCCCCTCCATCTGTATTCATTCCTTCCCACCTCGTCCCCACCTCATCACTCCAGGTTGTAACCGAGCACCGGTTTTGGGTGCCCTGGATCGTACATCAGACTCCCACTGGCCATCTGTATTATGTATGGTAATGTATATGTCTCAATGGTAGTCTCTCAAATCACCCTACCCTCTCTTTCTCCCACTGAGTCCGAAAGTCTGTTCTTTATGTCTGTGTATCCTTTGCCGCCCTGCACGTAGGATCATCAGTACCATCTTTCTAGATTCCATATATATGAATGTCTTCTTCACCAAGAAAAACACCTATTGGGACTGACAGTTATGGACGAGGCAGCTGCCCTCTTCTACCCAAGCAGGTTCTGATGAAATGAGCTAAATCTCTCTGGGTAATAAAGCAAGAGGAGCTTTGGACCAAGGATTCAGTTCAGTTCAGTTGCTCAGTTCAGTTGCTTAGTCCTAGAACTAGTGAAAGAGAAGAGCCAGTCCCTCAGTAAATATTTATTGAATAAGGTTGACGAAGATGACAAGGATCTCTGAGTGATAGTCACTGGGCGTCCCAGGTGGCTCAGTAGTAAAGAACCTGCCTGCCATCTCTGGGGCGGGATGATCCCCTGGGGAAGGAAATGGCAGCCCACTCCAGGATTCTTGCCTGGAGAATCCCACGGACAGAGGAGCCTGGAGGGCCACAGCCCATGAGGTCGCAAAGAATCGGACATGAGTGAAGAGTCTGAGCATGCACGTACACACATCCAAGGGAAGTCATGGTGAAAGAAAAAGGCAGTATCTCGTGCTTAATTCAAAGAATTGCAGTAAGTGACTATTTTGTCTGCAGTTCAAAAAGAGTCCCCAGTGAGAGGACCATTTGAAAGAGACAAAAAATTTTTTTGCAGTATTGGTCCAGTGGTTATGTCTCCTCAGTTCCACTGGAGGGGGCACAGGCTCGATCCTGGGTCAGGGATCCCTTGGTCAGGAAGATCCCCTAGAGAAGGGCAAGGCAAGCCACTCCAGTATTCTTGCCTGGAGGGTCCCATGCACAGACCATGGGGTCGCACAGAGTCAGGTCACGACTGAGCGACTCACACACACACACACACACACACACACACACACACACACACACAGATAGGGAACTAACAGCCCACAGGAGGCAGTGGCACAGCCAAAAAGGAAAAAGGGATTTGCAAAATCCATATATAGAGAGTCTAAGGTGAATCCAATCACATCACTAAAGATATATGGAAAACAATTTAAGAAGGAAAAAGAAAAAGAGAAAAGATGGTGGAGGAATGCAGAGGATTAATTTTGAAAAGCCTCTCCTAATTGTTTTCTCTCTGCTTTCTTCTGTGGGAGGAAGGGTGTCTGGGTGATGCAGATGACTGAGTGCTGGTGGGTGTTGGTGGGCGCCCATGCATCCCCAGTGGGGTAGGCCGCTGTTGCCGTGCAGGACAAGAAAGACCCATAAAGATGACATGTTTCCTTGGCAGCTCCCTGTTGGGGCTCCAGTGTATTACCTGGATCTAATTATCTCATCTCCAGCTGACAGAGAGGTTTCCATGGAGCCCTTCCATCACGACTGCCTGAGCCCAGCTTTCAGGGGGCTGTCTAATAGCTTGATATATTTTGGGATCCCCTACTCATTGGATGAACAAGCTGAAGCAAATCACGTATTGACCTCAAAGCATTTATAAACTATAGAACATTATATTCTCATCAGAGCCATAGGGGCAGTAAACTATAGTTTCTCTGCTGTGAAACATGGTTTTGCTTATGCACCGTGTTGCCGGGGTTGTACCTAAACAACGATCCATCATTTGTGGCACATGTCGCCTTCTTTATTGAAAGGCAAAACAAAGAGTTGAGGACAAAAATCATTACTTCTTTCGCAATTTTTCACAAAATGCTTTTCTTTTGTACTTGACACACAGATGGGACACTGTACTGCGAGGGGAATGATGTATGGGGGCGTGACAAATTTCATTTCCTTTCTAAAACCAGAATCAGAAGGATGCACAAATTTGGCAAAGTTGTGTGTTTCTGAAAAAAAAAAAAAGAAAGCAAAGAAGCTTCGAAAGAGGAGCTGGGCTGGGGGGACTGTTGTGGGGTCTCCCTGAGAAAGCCTCTGTGTGCTTTAATTGACTCGATCAAAGTGCTTAGATGAAAATATGGGGAACAATAAACTGGCTTGTGTGGGAGCGTTTGTCTCCTCTTGCAAATGATCCGCCATGTCTGAGGCTGGAATGAACATAGAGTGAAGCAGCCCAGGAGGAGATAGGCGAAGGCGGGGGACACAGCGTTAGCTCCTCTGGGTCCCGGGAAGTTGTGGGTGCGAATTTTCTCCTGGTAGAAGAAATGAGGCTCTGCTCTCAGTTCTTGCTGTATCTTCCTTCCTGTCCTTGCTTTTGCCCCTCGACTTCATCCCCAAATGCATCGTTTTTCAGAGGCTGTCCCTCCACCGTCACCTGCTTTCAAGCCACAGGGACACTTTCTAAAAATGAAAGATTCCAGCGTCCCCACTGTGCTCCTGAATCACGCTGTGTAGAGCTGGGGGTTGGGGGTCTGCTGGGATCCTACATCCACACGGTGACTTGTCTTCCCTCCCACATCTGGACATCACTGCCCGCAGGACTCATTCCACTGCCTCTGGGAGGAAGATTCATGCTGAGTTTCTGCAAAGGTCAGGACTTCTTTTTCTGTCTTCCTTCAAAGGGTCCATTCCTTCTCACTGTGTATCTTTTTAAAAGTGTTCATGACTCTGATAATTTAGCGTCATACCTCCAGGTAACATGTTCATGTTCTTTTTGAGAGCTTTTTGTTTCTTAACTCATCCTTTCCCAAATGGCATGAGGCATTTCTTCAATAAATAAACAAAAAATAAAAATTGAAATAGCTGTAAGAAATGATGGGTTACATTTAGCTATGTTCAGTAAACTAGCTTGACCACAGGACTTGTCAAAGCCTTTAATATAGCCATGGCCTCTGGGGGTCTCCAAATAGGAGTTTCTTGAATATTCTTGATAGCAAACTATGCTAAACAATTTGGTGTGTGCCATGTATATACCTGTTCATTATCCTCATGTTCAGTTCAGTTCAGTTCAGTCGCTCAGTGGTGTCCAGCTCTTTGCAACCCCATGAACCACAGCACGCCAGGCCTCCCTGTTCATCACCAGCTCCCGGAGTTCACTCAGACTCACATCCATCGAGTCCGTGATGCCATCCAGACATCTCATCCTCGGTCATCCCCTTCTCCTCCTGCCCCCAATCCCTCTCAGCATCAGAGTCTTTTCCAATGAGTCAACCCTTCGCATGAAGTGGCCAAAGTACTGAAGTTTCATTCCTTCCAAAGAAATCCCAGGGCTGATCTCCTTCAGAATGGACTGGTTGGATCTTGGAGTCCAGGGGGCTCTCAGAAGTCTTCTCCAACACCACAGTTCAGAAGCATCCTCAGGTAGACTCCTGTGTTTCTGGAGGAGAAATTGTCTAATACAGAAAAATGAAGGATACATGTTTCTTACTCCATTCCGAACACTTTAACAAAAATACTGTAGACCAGGGTGGTTTGTAAGCAATAGAAATTTCTTTCTCACAGTTCTGGAGGCGGGGAGGTCCAGGATCAAACGCCGGCAGATGTGGTGTCTGGTGAGAACCCGCTTGCTGCTTCACAGATGGCTGCTCTTGCCAGGTCCTTCTGGCAAGAGGTGAGGGATCTCTCTGGAATTTCCTTTATAAGGATGCTTATCCCATTCATGAGGGCTCCCTTCTACGACTTAATCCCCTCCCAAAGGCTCCACTTGCTAATACCATTACATTTGGGGTTAGGTTTCCACTCATGATGTTGTGGGGGACACAATTACTCCCTCCATAGCAACGTGTGAGAGAATTTAATATTTACGCCACCAAGGATTCACACAGAAAATATTTCCTGGCAATGTTGCATTGGTTAAAGAAAAACCAGGTTGGTGCCATTTATTGCCGTGTATATCTCTAGTAGGGCTTCCCAGGTGGCCCAGTGGCAAAGAATCCACCTGGATTCTTGCAGGAGCTGCAGGAGACACAAATTTGATCCCTGGGTTGGGAAGATCCTCTGGAGGAGGGAATGGCAACTCACCCCAATAGACTTGCCTGGAGAATCCCCGTGGACAGAGGAGCCTGGCGGGCTATAGTCCATGGGGGTTGCAGAGTCAGACACAACTGAGAGACTGGACATACACACCCCTATCTCTAAATATAGAAGCTATTGCAATTTGCCTTTCATTCTCTAAACTTTTCATCAGTTCATCGAAGTATGCAAAAGTCAACAAAATTTTCAAACACCAGTATAAGCACTGGGTGAATGGAAGCATCTCGCCTGTTTGGGGATACTTCTGCAGATAACAAGGCTGCTACTGTCTCCGTAGTTCCTTACTGTCTTGGGGTCATCATGTGCTCTTGAGATTTCTGATGAGAGCAATGGGACTTCTCCCCAAACACTAGAAATTCAGATGCAAACAAAATTCCTCCCTATAATCTCTAGAGCTCCGTGAATCACCTGAAATCTACCTACCCCAGATGCAATAAAGCCTTTTCACAAAGGTCCTTGGACCACTTTGCTCTCAGGATTCTTCATGCCCTTGTCTGTGACGTGAAGACAGGTTCTTCTTTAAATTGCCAAAGTCCACATGCCTTCTACTCAAATATCTTCCTTTTTTATTACATTTCTCTATAGTTTCTGGCAACAGCATATATGATTCTATCTACATCTATAAAGGTTTGCTTACAAGGACTGATAAAAATTTCAGGATACTGTTAATCTTGTATTAGAGAACATAGAAGTATTTTCCCATTTATTCAAAATTGTTACCATTTCTTCTGGATAGTTAGCATTCCTAACTAGGCTGATCATAAAGAAGGAAAATATTTTATGACTGGTTCTTCTTTAAATTGCCAAAGTCCACATGCCTTCTACTCAAATATCTTCCTTTTTTATTACATTTCTCTATAGTTTCTGGCAACAGCATATATGATTCTATCTACATCTATAAAGGTTTGCTTACAAGGACTGATAAAAATTTCAGGATACTGTTAATCTTGTATTAGAGAACATAGAAGTATTTTCCCATTTATTCAAAATTGTTACCATTTCTTCTGGATAGTTAGCATTCCTAATTAGGCTGATCATAAAGAAGGGAAATATTTTATGACTGGTATAAAGAAATTATTTTCCTGAACTTTCAAAAGTACATGAAATCAGTTATTGCACATTAGAAAGTGTAATGTAGCCCACCAGGCTCCTCATCCATGGGATTCTCCAGGCAAGAATACTGGAGTGGGTTGCCATTTCCTTCTCCAGGGGATCTTCCTGACTCAGGGATCGAACCCAGGTCTCCCACGTTGCAGGCAGACGCTTTAACCTCTGAGCCACCAGGGAAGCTAATAATTTGATTTAGGATGCCACAAAATAAAAAGCAAACATTGGCTCAAAGCTGAAATGACAGACTGTGTAGCCACATACCATCATCTGTGCATCGCTTCCCCTAAAAATTTTTTTAGTACACTTTAATTTTTGGAGCAATTTTAGGTTCATAGAAAAATTGAGCAGAAAGTACATTGAGTTCCTATCCTCCCAACTCACCCACACACATACAAACACATGTCCCCCACCCGCCCCCTGCCACCTTCAAAATCCCACACCAGTCACATGTGGTGTAATCAATGAACCTTCCTTGATATGTCATTATCAGCCAAAGCCCGTAGTCTATGCTGGGGTTCAGATGTCGTGAAAGTCAAAGTGTTAGTTGCTTGGTCGTGTCTGACTCTTTGTGACCCCTTGGACTGTAGCCCACTTGGTGTCAGACATTCGATGAATTTTGACCAACACGTAATGACATCCATCCACCCTTATTATAGAGAATACTTTAACTGTCTTAAGAATCATCTGGGCCCTGCCTCACCATTTCTCCTTCCCCCAACTCCTGGCAACCGCTGCTGTTTTGACTGTCTCTATAGTCTTACCTTTACTAAAGTATCCTGTCGTTGAAATCATCTACTATGCAGCCTTTTCAGACATGCCTCTTTCACTTAGCAATAGACATTTACACGTCCTCCATAGTTTTTCATGGCTGAACAGTTCACTTCTTTGCAGTGTTGGATAATATTCCTTTGTTGGTTTGAACCATTGTTTATCTTTTCATCTACTAAAGGACATCTCTGTGGCTCCTGAGTTTGGCAGTTATGAATAAAGCTGCTATAAACATCTGTATGCAGGGTTTTTGTGGTTATACGTTTCCAACTCCTTTCGGTAAATGCCAACAAGTGTGATTGCCAGATTGTATGCTAAGGGTATATTTAATGTGAGAAACTGCCAAGCTATCTCCTAAAGTGGCATATTTTGGATACAGTCTTCTACCAGATACGTACATCTTTTGCAAGTACTTGCTCCCAGTCTGTGACTAGTCTCATTTTCTTGATCCCTTATCATTGTAATCATCCACACTAATAGCAATAGAATATTTGTAGTGGTGTTTTTGTATTTTTTCATAGAGTTTGATGTATAGAAAAAATTATGTTTTATTTTTGTTATTTCAATGTTATTTTTAAAGGGAAAAGTTATATTTTTAATAACTGAAAACCAAAAATACAGTGACTGTAATTATCTCCAAAAATCTAAGAAGAATTTGAAGAATATGTCTAAAATGACCCAGCAATCCCACTGCTGGGCATACACACCGAGGAAACCAGAATTGAAAGAGACACATGTACCCCAATGTTCATTGCAGCATTGTTTATAATTGCCAGGACGTGGAAACAACCTAGATGTCCATCAGCAAATAAATGGATAAGACAGCTGTGGTACATATATACAATGGAGTATTACTCAGCCCTTAAAAAGAATAAATTTGACTCAGTTCTACTGAGATGGATGAAACTGGAACCGATTATACAGAGTGAAGTAAGCCAGAAAGAAAAACACCAATACAGTATACTGACACATATATACGGAATTTAGAAAGATAGTAATGATGACTCTGTAAGTGAGACAACATAGAGACACAGAGGTATAGAACGGACTTTTGGACTCTGAGGGAGAGGGAGAGGGTGGGATGATTTGGGAGAATGGCACTGAAACATGTATACTATCATATAAGAAATGAAGCGCCAGTCTATGTTCAATACAGGATACAGGCTGCTTGGGGCTGGTGTACGGGATGATCTGGGGAGATGGTGTGGGGTGGGAGGTGGGAGGGGGCTTCAGCATTGGGAGATCGTGTACACCTGTGGCTGATTCATGTCAATGTATGGCAAAACCAATACAGTACTGTAAAGTAGAATAAAGCATTAAATAAAAAAAATAAAATTTATATTTTCCTACTGAGTGAAAAAAAAGATGTGTATTTGTGTGTTTGTGTTTCATATGTGTGTTTTGTGTATGTGTCCATTTTTGTGTATGTGTTTGTGTGTAAGTGTGTGTTTGTGTGTGTATGTAAAGAAATTTCAATAGTTTTCAGGCTTTTTGAAATGTGAGTTTGCTCTGCATATTTCCATCTGTTCTGTCTGAAAAAATCTAGAACTTTTAGAGCCAACCTTAAAATGTGAAGTTGTATGCCCAAGTATACCCTTTATTGGCATTTAATAATTTTAGGCTTATATTGTATTATTGTCCTTCCTTTTCTTCATTTTTCAATAAAGTAACTACAGTATAGATGAGGCAAATGAGAGAAATTGCAATCTTGTCGATTGTTACTTTATTTTCCAAACACATAAGGTATCTTCTGTCCAACAAAGGCACACCGTGGTTTGGTGATACACAGAAAGGATGAGGTCAATGCTGTCAGTACTGGTTATTAGTGCCCAGTAGCCTCCAGAAGGTTGACCCATGGCCGTAGAGGGACCTGGACAAAGCTAACTTAGGAAAGTCCTAAACCTATAGGTGGAACACCCACAGGTTTCAAACAATATCATCAACAGCAGCAAACAACGACATCTCTTCTTTCCTGGTCTGAGTTCAAGAGCATCTCCAGGTGTGTAGCATGGAGAAGGCGACGGCACCCCACTCCAGTACTCTTGCCTGGCAAGTCCCATGGATGGAGGAGCCTGGTGGGCTGCGGCCCACGGGGTCGCTAGGAGTCGGACATGACTGAGCGACATCGCAGCAGCAGCAGGCATGAGGCATGAGGGTTAGTTTCAGGCACCGCAAGTGTGCTGATCACACAGGCACTTTGCTGTGGTTCTTCCCGGGTTTCTGGTTGCAAGTGTGCAAAATTCACCTTCCTCATCCGTTTATTTTGATATCAGGACCACTGGTCAGGTATCTTGCCTCATCTACTCATCAAAGCTTTCAGATCTCTATCCGCAAAAGTAGGAATGCATTATTTTCTAGGCTCAGTCAGTTGAAAACGCCTCTAGCACCTGTGGGGTCAATTGCCAAATGCAGCCTCTACTTAATTCCCGCATGAAGGTGTCTATAAAGTCATTGGAGATTTGTTCTTTTTTAAATTTTTTCTTCTTTCAAGGTCCCAACTATACTTTTATCTGTGTCAGAATTACTCCAGATGTATTGCCTCCAAATGTTGCTCTGAGTATGTCATCATTGATCAAAAGAGAAGAAATACCCTGACTAAGACTGTCTTTAGAGATGAATCTGAAAAATGCCTTCAGTATGATTTTCACCATGGCTGAAACAGTTATATCTACAAGGCAGATGAAAATGCGAGGAGCCTTGGCCTGAAAACACAGACTACTTGCACAAAGTAGAAAATGTTTCTCCTTTAAAAAAAAATTAAAATGTGAACCTCTCTTGCCTTATTCATGGCCCTGCTATTGAGCTGTGTATGATTCAGTTAAGACAAAATCTATGCTTATTGTTCTTTTATATATCAGTTAATAAAAAATTAAGCCCATTAGGACTATAGCATTTAGACAAGAGAGAATGATATTTTTTTAATGTCACACTCAAAACCACATCTCTTTTAATCAACATCTGCTCCCTGTTAGGCTGCCTATAAAATCTGGTGCCCTGTTGACAGCAGAAGATGAAAACAAACAAACAGGAAAACTACAAAAGGCTTGGTATTAACATCAAAGGAGAAGAACTCTGCTCTCTTTCTTTGGCATTTTAGAAACGTTTTTATTCTGACCCTAAACAATTGGATTTTCTCCCCACCAGTCTGGATTTTGGAGCTCTGGATTAAGAAGACTCGCATGCGAACTGAAACTTGAAAGTAAAGAGGGCTGAGGGTGAGCGAGAAGCTGTTTGAACACATTAAACCGTTCACGATTGTAAACCCGCCTTCACTGTTGAGGACAATCAGAAAACAGCGCCACATTTGTCTGTAGGTTAAACCCACGCTCTTTAACTGTAATGGCAGGTACCACATAGGAGGGGAAATGATCCCTGCTGCAGTCTTATAACCCTGCAAATAAAGCAGTTCAAAGGTTGGCTATTACAGAGAAGGAAAAGATCTCTTGGATTTTCTGTGGATGCCGGAGTTTAGGAGCGCCATTACCTTTTTTTTTTTTCTACTAAAAATGATGATCCAGATTTGTCTTAACACTTCATGACTAGGTCTTTGTCCGGGCTTCCCAGGTGGTAAAGAATCCGCCTGCCAAGGCAAAGGACATGGGAGGCTCGGGTTCAGCCCTTGGGTAAGGGAGATGTCCTGGAGGAGAAAATGGCAACCACTCCATTGTTCTTGCCTGGGAGACCCTATAGACAGAGGAGCCTGGTGGGCTACAGTTCATGGGGTCACAAAGAGTTGGATGTGATGGAAGTACTAAGTGTGCACAACTCTTTGTCTATATTTAAAATGAAATAAAAGGAATGTTTGGGATGTCTCACTTTAGAAAAGATATATCCACTCTGCACAGATTGTGTCGATTACAAAAAGAGAATATACTAGTTAATGCCTTACATGGAGTGGGTTGTTGTACATTTGTTTATTAACATAATAGCATCTACTGTTAACCAGGTGGCAAGTTGTATGCTGGGGGTTAAGAGATAAAGCACAGTCTCTGATCTTCTAGAACTGCTAGGAGAAAACAAGCTAATCACCACAAAGACAACAACCATGAAAGGATTTCCTTACAGGCTAAGTAGGAGGAAGTGTGTGGGAGATCCTTCCTCCTAAGCAAGATACTCTCCAGACAGTGGTGCCTTCTTCTCTCATCACATGTTGAGAGATTCTTATGTGATGGATGGCAGGATAAATTAGCCACTGAAGAGAATCACATAGGGAGTATTTAATGCTCAAAATTCTCCAAACCAGACTTCAACAGTACATGAACCGTGAACTTCCAAATGTTCAAGCTGGATTTAGAAAAGGTAGAGGAACCAGAGATCAAATTGCCAACATTACTGGATCATTGAAAAAGCAAGAGAGTTCCAGAAAAACATGGAGTATGGGCTTCCTGGATGGATCCATGGTAAAGAACCCACCTGACAATGCAGGAGATGTGATTTCAATCCCCAGGTCAGGAAGACCCCCTGGAGGAGGAAATGCAACCCACTCCAGTGTTCTTGCCTAGAGAATCCCATGGACAGAGCCTGGTGAGCTTTAGTCCACGGGGTCGCAAAGGATCAGACAGGACTGAGTGCCTGAGCACACTCGCATGCGTGCGTCCACAGACTGTAACCTTTAAAAACTTTGAATCACTATGTTACACACCTACGTTATGTAATTGGAGAAGGCAATGGCATCCCACTCCAGCACTCTTGCCTGGAAAATCCCACGGAGGACCCTGGTAGGCTGCAGTCCAAGAGATTGCGAAGAGTCAGACAGGACTAAGTGACTTCTTTCACGTTTTACTTTTATGCATTGGAAAAGGAAATGGCAACCCACTCCAGGGCTCTTGCCTGGAGAATCCCAGGGATGGCAGAGCTTGGTGGGCTGCCATTTATGGGGTTGCACACAGTTGGACATGACTGAAGTGACTTAGCAGCAGCAGCAGCAGCATGTTATATAATATTGTATAGCAGCTATACTTCAAATAAAATAATAAATACGTATTTTGTAAAAATGTAATTTTTGATAACTTTGCATTTCATTCTCTATTGATAGGGTTTTATTCAACTGTCTATAATTGTAAGCATTCGCGGTAAACTCCACTGGAATCCAGAAAGTGCAAGTGTTAGCCGTTCAGTCATGTCTGATGGTTTGTGACCCCACGGCTCTTCTGCCCATGGGCTTCTCCAGGCAAGAACACTACAGTAGGTTGCCATTTCCTTCTCCAGGGTATCTTCCCAACCCAGGAACTGAACCCAGGTCTCCTGCACTGTAGGCAGATTCTTTACCATGTAAGTCAGTAGGGAAGGCCCACTGGAATCCAGGGTTATTCCAAGCATGTTCTTGGAATCACTAAATCCTAAGACAATTCTGTCTCCCTTTTTAACTTCTTCCAAGTCTCTTTTGCAAAGATTTCTCTAGATTGTCCATAGGAAGGCCATGGTGAACTTGGGTTTGTAGCATCTTTTTTGTTCAGAGAAACCCAGGAAAGCTTCTGAGAGGAGAGCTGGGGATCCATTAAAAATATGGGCAGGAGCACATGTTTTAGAAGCCAATCCCAAGGACTTTTCATCTTTCGTTCATCAGCTTTCTTTTGTGCAAATGACATTTGTTCTTCATATCCAGCTAGGTGACTCTGGATTTCCTGTGATACAAATGGGTTGGAGAGAGAGCTGTGGAGGAGGAGACTCTTCAAGTCTAGGAGCTGAGGTTGGGAAACCAGAGAAGGAGGAAGCCCCTGGATACGTAGAAAAGGGGGACTGTGGCAGAGCAGGTGATCAGAAGGCCAAAGCCTTGTGTTGTTTTAGTCACATGTTTCCTGGATTTCACCCTTAATCTGGAACACTAAGGGACCAATCACATGATTTAATTAATTCTCCAGACCTTTTTGGGGTATCTGGTTTAGGGCCAGTGTGTGAGTAGATCATCAAAAAAGCAAGAGAGTTCTGGAAAAACATTATTTCTGCTTTATTAACTATGCCAAAGTCTTTGACATGTAAATCACAACAAATTGGAAAATTCTTTAAGAGATGGGACTACCAGACCACCTGACCAGCCTCCTGAGATATCTGTATGTAGATCAAGAAGCAACAGTTAGAACCAGACATGGAACAACGACTGGTTCCAAATCAGGAACGGAGTACGTCAAGGCTGTATACTGTCACCCTGATTAATTAACTTATATGCAGAGTACATCATGAAAAATGCTGGGCTGGATGAAGCACAAGCTGGAATCAAGATTGCCAGGAGAAATATCAATAATCTCAGATATGCAGATGATACCACCCTTATAGCAGAAAGCAAAGAACTAAAGAGCCTCCTGATGAAAGTGAAACAGGAGAGCTGGAAAAAGTTGGCTGAAAACTCAACATTTAGAAAACTAAGATCATGGTATCTGGTCCCATCACTTCATGGCAAATAGATGGGGAAACAATGACAGACTTTATTTTGAGGGGCTCCAAAATCACTGCAGATGGTGACTGCAGTCATTAAATTAAAAGACACTTGCTCCTTGGAAGAAAAGCTATGACAAACCTAGACTGCATATTAAAAAGCAGAGACATTAATTTGCCAACAAAGGTCCATCTAGTCAATGCTATGGTTTTTCTAATAGTCATATATGGACGTGAGAGTTGGACTACACAGAAAACTGAGCACTGAAGAATTGATGCTTTTGAACTGTGGTGCTGGAGAAGACTTTTGAGAGTCACTTGGACTGTAAGGAGATCCAACCAGTCCATCCTAGAGGAAATCAGTCCTGAATATTCATTGGAAGGACTGATGCTGAAGCTGAAACTCCAGCACTTTGGCCATCTCATGCAAAGAACTGACTAATTGGAAACGACTCTGATTCTGGGAAAGATTGAAGGCAGAAGGAGAAGAGGATGACAAGATAAGATGGTTGGATGGCATCACTGACTCGATGGATGTGAGTTAGAGTAAGCTCCGGGAGTTGGAGATGGACAGGAAAACCTGGCGTGCTGCCGTCCATGGGGTCATAAAGAGTCGGACACAACTGAAGGACTGAGCTGAACTGGACTGTGCGCAGTTCTGATGCTATTGGAACAGGGATTGTTGGAGGAGAAAGGGTAGCCAGCGTGACACAGCCCTCAGAGTCGCTGGTGTGTGGGACCTATCACATCACCTACAAGAGCAGGGGCTGCAGCGGAGCCAGCTGCACCAATCCTTTTGGATTTTTCAGCTGCTTTTGGAAATCAGTGACTTCGAAGTTTATCGACTTCGGGCATGCTGTCTTCACTCTGCGGCAGCTGCACGTACTTGTGCAAGAGGGCAGTTGCGCTCAGCACACAAAAGAGTGCTTCTTAGTGACATGCTTATTTTCAGATCTTTCTTATTCATGGAAAGCTCCAAGTTTAAAAACAGAAGAGATGATTTTACTGTATGATTTTAATCAGAAAAGGAACTCAGTCCTGTTAAGACTAGTGCATTGCGGTAAAGTTGTAGATAAAACTAGATCTGAAGATTGTAGGCACCCAAGTGTGCCAGCTCTCCAAGCCCTGTCAGCCTCTTCACACACATATAGACTCAGATACTCCAGGACTTTCCTGCCAGTTATACAATTCCTCATTAAGGAAGTTTCAGGAATACTTGAAACAGGCACAAATAGCAAAAATCCCCTGTTGAAACAAAGCCACTTATTTCTCACTATGCAACCAAATTAATCTTTAAAATAATCTATTTCTCTTAATTTGCATCTCTCTCATGCCTACCTGAATTCTGTCTTCACTTCTTTCTCTTTATATATATTTTTTCCATTTCTCTTTTCTTCTTGGTTCTCATTAATTAAACAAGAGCTGTTCGGTAGCTACAGAATGCAGGAAGTTCAATTCTAGCTTCTTGGCTCATATTCTGAAGGTAGAAAGAATAGCAATTTTTTATGGGTGAATACTATCAGGTAAAATGCTGAATTGATGCAGTATATGTAGAGTGAGGCAGACTGTACATTGCATTTTAGGAATTCTTTCTCATTTTTTCTATATCTCTCAATCTCTAGCTCCAACTATATGTCTATACAGCCACCTATAAACACATACTATGGTTGATTAGCCTATGCGAGATGATAGCATTCAATAGGCAGGAATACCCAAGAGTTTTCCCCACTTGATGGTGCTAGAATAAGGATTCCAAGGTAATCCATTTCCCTTCATGCTACTTAAAAATAAAGCAAGGTGCATTTTACATTATGCACGTGGAGGCAATATTCAGCTGCTGCTTAACATTCAGAGAGGGGCTTCTGCGATCCTCCATGCTGTCAAGGCTGCCCTCCCTCTCCCTGCGGTACAAGAAAAATGGTTATTTACCCTGGGACACAGGTGACTGAACTTATAAAAATCACTACAAGACAAGATGTATTGAGGCCTGGCGTGGAATGACAAATTCTGGTGAGGTTCACCAAGAAGAGACATATTGATTCTTAAATGATTAATAAGGAGAATATAATTGTATTTCATTAAGATGGATGGGATTTCATTTAGTCTGTCTTCTCCCTTTCCACTTCAGATGCGAGAGGAAATCAAGTCATCATCAGTGGCACCTCGTGTTAGCCTGCCATGGCAACAAGCTCACTGCCCGAGTCAGAGAACTTTCAGATGCACGGGCTGGTCTTTAATGGGCTGCTGAAAGCAGAGACAACAGGGCCGAGGGAGCCGACTCAGTCAAAGGAAGAGTGGAAAATCACAGTCAGATTGCTCAGTGGTTCCTAACAGAGTTAGGCCCTTTTATAAATCTCAGGCTGGAGTACAAAATGATACCCGCTTCCTTCATTTGGGAGAGAGGGAGATTTGCTTTGTAGCATAATCAGGTCTCTGCATGAGGACTTTATGCTGGTAAATTACATCAATACAAAAATAATCGTTAAGATATTTTATATGTGCTAGACATTGTTTTGCACAATCTTATTTTTCTTAACCTCCCTCGGTGCTGTGTGCTATCACCATTTTACTGATGAGAAGGGAGATATTCAGAGTGACTTGCACCTATAAAGGATCAGATTCAGCCTTGAACTCAATAAACCGATCCTGTTTTTAAAGGAACTCAGTTCTATTACAAAGGCCTTTTTGTTTATAGAGAAAAGAAGCTAAAGGGAGCAACAGTGGTTCATGGGTGTATTTTGGAGCCAGACTCTCTGGGACAAAGTCCAACTCTACCCTAAATAATTATATAAACTGATGAGTTATTTAATCTACTAGGTCTCTTTGCTTGTCTGTATTATGGGGTTGTTGTGAGGCTTGAATGAACTGATGTAGCTAAAGTGCTGGGAGGGACTGGGGGCAGGAGGAGAAGGGGACAACTGAGGATGAGATGGCTGGATGGCATCATGGACTCAATGGATGTGAGTCTGAGTGAACTCCGGGAGGTGGTGATGAACAGGGAGGCCTGGCGTGCTGCAATTCATGGGGTTGCAAAGAATCGGACACGACTGAGCGACTGAACTGAACTGAACTGGAAGTACTGTGAATGCATTGTCTCAGTGGTGCACAGTAAAGTGTGCAAAACACACAGACATGTGCCTGGGTTTGAGTTCTGCTCTGTTGCAACAGCAGATACCCAAGAGGACCATCTTCCTGGTGACAGCACATTCCAAGCCTAGCTTTCTGTGTTGCAAAGCAACTTCTGAGACCATTTGACTTCAAAGTACGGAGGAAGGACAGGACAGTCTGTCCATTTAGAGGTGGGATGTTGAAAATGTTTGCTGAACAATAACTTAAACTATTGAATTACTTAACTGCTGCAGGACTTGTGTCTTCTGTGAAAGAAAATTTAAAAATAGTAACCATCACAGCATATGGTGAGAGAAATGTGAGAGGAAGCTTAGGGCCTTGGACATGTTAAGAATTCCACACAAGTCAGCCATCATATTTACTATTATTATTGCTCTTAAGACAGCAAGGGAATAATAGTAATAAGAATACAGAAAGATCTACCAAATCTAAAATTCTATTTAATAAGAGCTTTACTACATGGGGAAGACAATGGCACCCCACTCCAGAACTCTTGCCTGGAAAACCCCATGGATGGAGGAGCCTGGTGGGCTGCAGTCCATGGGGTCACTAAGAGTCGGACACGATTGAGTGACTTCACTTTCACTTACTACACGGAGCCTCTGTGATTTCAAAGAATTAGCACATAATAACTCAATGTAAAACTGAACTGAATATATAAGGAAAATTGGATGTTGCAGAAGATATTTGAAGTTCCTCAATTATCATTATTTTCAAAAGCATAACTTGGTGATACTCAGTAGGAAAAACGCTGACTAGATCAGGTTCTATTGGAACAGACAGTTTTTCTTAAATAAAGGGGTAATAATAAATACATGAATTTTTTTAAAGAAGTTATTAAGCAACATACAAATAATACTACTGTTATTTTAAAAATATAAGAAAATCATTTAAAATGAGACAAGACAAAGAAGAAAGTTCTTACTAAGAGGGAAACAGAGGCAGTGAGGATGAACAATTTTAGTCAGAGTTCAGGCCAAGGAACCTTTGCAGGTCTGTGCTCTCAGTACTGAGGTTCACTGCTCTGAATGGCCCTAAATTCAAAGGTACAATCTGCTGGTCTCTGGGAGTGTATGTGACTCTGGATTCTACCTTATCTACAAATAACTTTGGAGAAGCCAGTCCCTCTTATGGAGTCCTTGGGATGGAGGGGTAAGAGGCAGAGGACTGGGGTATTGTTCTAAACCCGGGACACTGAGGACTAGAGGAAGATGTGTCCGGTTAGAGGTGAAGGTTCGTCCATATTCACTGTAGCTAGGCACCCCTGCTGGGGTTAGAGGAGCCCCTGAGTCCCCTACCAGACCAGCGACTGTGCTCTGACCTCCCAAGAGGGAGTGACACCGAGTGTTTATCATCAGAGAATAAAGGATGTGTCTGTGTTCTAATGTTTAGCAAAACGATAAAAGAAGTTCACTGTTAGCTAACATCCTATATTTGGAAGATGCACGCACTCATCAAGTGAGATGAAACTGCTAACTGGGGGCAATTCATTCCATCATGAATTGCAAGCTGTGGTCTGGGATTACAGGAAGAAGGGACATGCACACCACCCCAGGTTAGAATCTGGGCAGTGGAATGAGGTTAATCCCAAACTTCAGAACAAGTTTATATTAGGCAACCAAGAGTGCACTTTCTAATAAAGCTTAAATGGCACAGGAGTCTCCATAGATTTCAAACGGTTCCCATAAAGTAACAGTTTGATGATTTAAATGGAAATGAATCAGAACATATAGATTAAATTTCCTTGAAAAACACATTGGCTTTTGTATATTTTTATTAAATTTTCATTTCCAATATCAGAGTAGGTTCCAGAAAAAAAAATTAAAAAGAAAGGAAGGATAACAGAAACATGTATTCAGCTCTGAGTGTGATGTTGTTTCCTAATATTTTCAGTAAATAAGAGACACTGGAAAAAATTAAGACTGCAGGAGTGCTTGCTGTGTAATACCTTCTTTATCCTTGAAAACAAGAAGAATCTGTAACATAACAGCAAAAATTAAACAACACTGGTTAAAACATAAAAATTTCATCTACTATATTTTTAAAACACAAAACAGTCTCCTCATTAAAGAAACACTTTCAAGAGATTTCCTTATATAGGGGCATCTTTGAATACTATCCACGTGATAGGTTGAGATATAATTTTGACTTGAAACCAGGTTTTGAGGGGTAAATGGATAGAACGCTTACTAGAGGAATTTCCTGATAAATTAATAATCATCAAAGGACATTAAAAAGAGAGATTGTGGAAAAGAAAGAAGGACGGGCCAACATCATCAATATGAACAAAATAACTCAGCCAAGAAGAAAGGAGCATATATATTATCTTGCTTTATTCTCACAGTGACTACGTTGTGTTTATTTTTGTTATCTCTGTTTCACAGAAATGGAAACCTAGGTTCATACATGTAAAGCAATTTACCTAAGCTTGTAATTTAGCAGGGCGTAAACTAATTCCCATCTCAGGCTATGACCCATCTCTCATACTGTTCCTCTTTCTTGATTTAGTTGCTCTCATAGTTTTTTCAGATGGGGGCATGCAAGCTAAGTTACTGAGCCTTCCACATGATGCATAGTTTTCCTGGGTATAGATTTCTAGATTGGAAACTATTCTGGTTCAAAGTTTTAAAAGTATGTTTTATTGTTTTCTAGCTTCTGGACTGCCATGAAGAGAACTGCACGGCTATCCTGATTTCTGAATCTTTGGGGGTGACTTTATTTTTCCTACCTGGAAGTCTTTTTGCTATATTGTTTTACCCCACTGTGACCACAGTGTTATGGCAATCCATTAAATTGCTTATTCTTTTACATTCTTTGTCCTGGAGCTTTCGTAAGCTTTTTTAACTAGAAAACCTGTGTTATGCATTTCTGGAAAATATTGTTTTGTTGATAACCTTCCCCTTCCTTTATGTTTTTCTCTTCTCTACATTGGAAGTTTTATTCTATTGAGTTATTGGATTTCCTGAGCTGGTTTTCTAATATTCTTATCTTTTATTCTCCTATGTTCCACTCCTTGGTCTTTCTTTTCTACTTTGTAGAAATTCTTTAACGGTCTTACAATTCTTTGACTGACCTTTACCATTTTAACTAATGTTTTTATGGACATGTAAAATCTGTGGGGCTTTTAAAAGTTTGTTTCCTTATTGTGCCATTTAAATAGCACTCTGCTGTGGTTTGCCATATCTCAGTTCCTTCCAGGCCACTGGTTCCCTGTGGCATGTCTCCAACTTCTGTGAGAGTAGCTTTCCTCTAATATCCACTAAACTTTATTAATGTCTTTAAAAGTGAGGATTAGATTGAAAACTATGATCACACGGGTGGAGCCTGTGACTCCAAAAGCCACTCTCCTGGAGCTCTCAGGTTTCCTGGTGAAGAATCCAGTGTGTGTGTGTGGGCTTAGCTGCTGAATCATGTCCAGCTCCTTTGTGACCCCGTGGACTGCAGCTCTCCAGGCTCCTCTGTCTATGGGATTTTCCAGGCAAGAATACTTGCCTTCTCCAGGATATCATCCTGACCTGGGGACAGAACCCACATCTCTTGAGTCTCCTGCATTGGCAGGTGGATTCTTTCCCACTAGTGCCACCTGGGAAGCCCCAGGCTGATAAAGGCCGAGGTGATAAACTCCTCTCTACACGTGGAGAGAGCATGCCTCACGTGCGCATTTGCATTTCATTCTAAGCTGTCGGCCGTCAGCGATCAACTCTGCTACTGTGTCCCAGTCATCCAAAGAGGGAACCTACTTCATTCTCTCCAGAAAATAAGTCTCCAGTGTTCCGCTGTACTGAAAAGTGGTAAAGAATTCTAACAAAAATGTGACAGGGGAGTAGAATGGGGGCTGCGGCAGCTCCATAAGAGGTAATGAGTCATTTTTTATTATTTTAGAATAATCTCTACTCTCATTTTCAGAGGCACCCATTACCCCAAACCCCTGAAATATTTGGATATTCTGTGTTATAAATGTTATTTGTGCTTGGCTTTCTTTGCTGGCTTAATATTCAGCTAAGTCAAATTACTCATCACCTCATCATCTGCTTTCCATCTTCCTTTTTTTTTTTCCCCTTTGGTTCCCTCCTATCCTTCCTGTCCATTCAAAAAATAATTCCTTATAATTTTTGTGGATTTTCATGAGACAGCAAGATTAAATGTGCATGTTTAATTACTCACCTTTAACTGTAAGACTGTGAATGTCATTTCTTCTTACAGTTACAAGCTTCAAACAGGATAATTCTTTGATTTTAGAACCCCCAAACTAGCAAGAGTTAAAAAGAAATCTTCTTTTTGTTGCTGTTGCTTTTTATCAGTTGCTAAAGATATCCTAGCCCATTTTTTCCCTCACAAGTCTCACTACCTCCCTCCCTTATCTTATATCACAACTCTGGAATTACAAGGGCTTCCCAGATGGCTCAGTGGTAAAGAATTCACCTGCCAATGCAGGAGATGTGGGTTTGACCCCTGGGTCAGAAAGATCCCCTGCAGTGGGAAATGGCAACCCACTCCAGTATTTTTGTCTAGAAAATTCCATGGACAGAGATGCCTAGCAGACTGCAGTCCATGGGATTGCAAAGAATCGAACACAGCTTGAGAACTGAGCACACACACACTGTAATTACAAAGGTTTTCCCTGAACCGCAAACTGAGACCCTCAGTGTATTGAGGGTTATTAAAGTGCAATCTCTGTGCTAATCTTACAAAAACTGCTGAAAACTATAAACCAGAAACTTCTTACAGGCTACTCTTTCCATTTACCCAGCACTCAGCATAGCACCAGACGCAGAGTAAATCCTCATATAAATGTTAAATCAACGAATGAGTTTCTGATTTCAGGAGATTTGGAACCTAAGTAGGAAAACCAGCAAGAAATCCTTTAGAAAGTGAGTGCAGCCAGGAGGCAGGGAATGTGCTGAGAAGACTTTGCGGGAGACACAGGGCCCAGGGCAGCCACTTAATTTAACCATTCCCAATTTCTCCAGGCATTGAAGGCATTTAAAGAAAATATATTAGCTGAGACATTTATTGTGTCCAAAGTATACTCTCCAAAAATCAAATAAGCAACCCCCACCAAACCTAGCATTTTATGTTAACTGCTTAAAGGATGCATTCAAGGGGCATCTCGCTCAGAAATTGCTCTATGGGATGAAAAGCACGTGCTTGCATATGTGCATGCTCAGGCGGGCCCGACTCTTTGTGACGCTGGGGGACTGTAGCCCGCTGGGCCCCTCTGACCTTGGGATTCTTCTCCAGAGGATCCTCCCCACCCAGGGATCGATCTGGGGTCTCTTGCATCTCCTATATTGGCAGGGGGATTCTCTACCACTAGCGCCACCCAGGGAAGCCCTCTATGAAAAACACAAAACAAGACAAAGGAATCACACGTGAGGCAGACAGGATGGTCTCAGACCTGGTCAAGTCCAGCTTGACTCTCAGCTCCTTGGAGGCAGAGGTGGTGTCTACACTGTTTGTTCTTTAGTTCTAGCACGCAGACTGCCATCTGGTGGCCCTGGATGGTCTGAACTGATATGAATGAATGAATGAATGAAATCTTGTATGCATAAAGCTGTACCAGGCATCCCAATCCACTCCATCTGCTATCACAGAACACCAGAAATTAAGTGGTTTATAAGTGAAATAAATTTATTTCTCACAATGTCCAGGCACGGGCAGTTCCTGTGCCCCTTTCTGGCTCATAGACAGTCCTCTTTTCCTTGTGTCCCCACAGGGCAGAAAGGGAGCTCTCTAGAGCCCCTTTTATAATGGCACTGATTCTGTTCACAAGGGCTTCACCCTCGGGACCTAATCAACCCTCAAAGGTCCTCCCTCCTAATACCATTACAAAGAAGATTAGGTTTCAATATACGAATTTGCGGGAATACAAAAACATTGTCTATAGAACTAGATATTTGTGTAGCTGTTAAGGTATTTTTTCCAATTAATTGTTCTCTGAGAATCCTAAATGAACTGAGCATCTGCAGAAAAAGATGTGAGTTTGGACAGGGAAATAGTATTTAGGATGGCTCAGTGGGCAAAGAATCTGCCTGCAATGCAGGAGACACAGGAGACCCTGGGTTGGCAAGATCCCCTGGAGAAGGAAAGGGCAACCCATTCCAGTGTTCTTGCTTCAGAAATAGCACGGACAGAGGGGTCTGGTGGGCTACTGTCCATAAAGTCACAAAGAGACGGACACAATCGAGGGGCTAAGCACACGGCACAGAACTCAATGCAAAATGCCCCACAGAATAAATAGCTACTAAAGCCTGACCCTTTCCCCCATCCCTCTTGTCCAAGTAACACTATTCTACCAAAGACAGAGATAAATAATATGACCTGGGTCTCTTGCGGGCATGTGATTATCCTCTCCTTGGACTGTTCTGTTCCAAATTCCCTGGCCAGAACTCTTTAGCTGTCTTCTAGCCTGCGATGGGCAGCAGGGCTTGCAAAACATTTTACTGTAATAAGGGATCGAATACTGCTCAGATCAGCAAACGTGTCATTCACTTTAACAGCAGAGGTGAAAGGCACTCAGCACCTCACAAGGGGCTTGAAGAGCTGGACACAGTGTGTTTCTAGGACAAGAACAAGATTCACACTCTGAAGCTGTCATGAGACCCTTTCTATGGCCAGGGCTACTCACGCCTTTAGCTCTAAGTAATTTCTGATTTGATGGCCAAGTTTTAATTACCTATGAAATGGTGCGGCTACCTGGTGTTCTGTCCGTGTCTCACAGGGGCACAGTGAAGGGTAATTATGCGCAAACAAAGTTGCTGAATGGGCAGTGGAAATGGGAGTTTCCATTATTTTTAACAACCTGTTTACCGATGCTTTGGCGCTGGGTATTTTTCAGGCTTATGAGGTTCCTCATTGATGGCTTCAGGCAAGGAACCAACCAACAAAAAAATTGGTGGAGAGGATCGAGGATGGCCTGGTACACGGGCAATATTCTCTCACTCGGGAGTGTAGTTACAACCTCTGAGTTTTACAGAGGTTTTAGACACAGGTGCAGAGCTGTCTGCTTGTTTGGTGAAAGATAAAATGTACTTCTCATTGGAAGGAGAGCTTTTGGCTTGACGCGGCCATGGGTCTTGCTCAAAAGGCACCAAAAATAACTCTGAAGGCATAGCACAGCTCACCGAGGCAGTTGCAAGGCATGCAAACGCTTTGTTCATCAGCTCAGACAGGAGGGAGTTTTACCATGAAAGAATGCAAATTGTGTTGGACACCCTAATAAAGAAAACAGCACTATTTGAAAAGCAGAATAGCAGTTATTTAGCACTCTAGTAAAGAAAAAAAATCACTACTTAAAAAAAAAGGATCGAAGACTGATGTTTATATACATCATTATTAGAAATAATCCATATGATATTTGTAACATGTATTTAGTTCCCTTCCATGAAATTTATAATAGTTTACAAAGCTTCCTTTGTTTCTATTTGGTGCCCTAGTAAATGTGCCTGGTTATTTAAAGGGGTGTTATTTCTATTTTCTAGATGGCTACGTGGTGGGCTTGAGTACACTTCTTGGGATTAGACTATACATCAAAAGTCGTGGCACACAGAGGAAATATAATCCAAGCTACTTGATTCCCCAGTGGATGTTCATATGAAAAAATAAAACACACAAAACTAATGTTTCCTTTCGACAGGATCCATATGAGTATTTTTTCCATGAAATTTATAATAGTTTACAAAGCTTCCTTTGTTTCTATTTGGTGCCCTAGTAAATGTGCCTGGTTATTTAAAGGGGTGTTATTTCTATTTTCTAGATGGCTACGTGGTGGGCTTGAGTACACTTCTTGGGATTAGACTATACATCAAAAGTCGTGGAACACAGAGGAAATATAATCCAAGCTACTTGATTCCCCAGTGGATGTTCATATGAAAAAATAAAACACACAAAACTAATGTTTCCTTTCGACAGGATCCATACGAGTATTTTTCTCTTTTCCAGTAGTGAAATGTGTCAGTGGTCAAGTCTGAGTTCATAGGAAACAGATGACTCTGTTTTTAGATGATACAGGTCCTTCCTCTTATTCAGGTTTTCTTTCCACATCATGCAGAACTTTAGGATATTTCAATGTCTTAGTAAAGCCTTATTATGCTTTGTTCTGATTTTGGGCAAGGAGAGTATCCTGCACTGCCAGCGAGCCTGGAGTCAGAAATTAACCGCGTCACCCTGGTTCCAGACCTTTTCTCCAAGATGCTGGCTCTCCTACGTTCCTCCTGTCAATCAAGGAGAAAACCATGACCCAGTTTGCTTCCTGGTGCTCTGTTCTCTTAATCTTGCATTGGAGACCCCTCTCTGCACACACACGCTTTCTCTTTTAGTCAATAATTCGTTTTATTGGTTACAACGTGACTACCCCATTTCAGGCTTCTCCACAGCCGAGCACAGCTGCTCATATTGGCTATTGATTCCATATGTTAGCTTGAAATTGTATAATAGTCTCGTCTAATAGTTGCCTTTGGCTTTTCCTCTCCCCACGCGGAAAAGCACCCTCTGCCCCTGGCCTGGTATGCCAGTAACTAGAATGGGTCCTGATTATATCAACCATTCTTCACCAAGAAGCTCAAAAAGCTGTCTCCTGTTGGCATAACTCACCATGGTTTTTGGTTTGCTTGGCTTCATGCTGATCAGTGGAAAACACTGCGAGAGATCAATTCAAAAACTGGGGGTAGAAAGAAAATATGGCAGCTATGGAAGATTTACTGACCTCTATAAATTTCCTCACTAAATTAATGTGTGAGAATTTGAGTTTATCTTCTGTTTATCCCTACATCCTCCCATTTTTTCCTCTGTTTCAACCTTTCAGCCTTTATTTATTAGCGGGAGCTGCATTTTTAACTTGTGTGAAGCATAGCATCTACTCCCTTGAAGATGGCTGGAATAACAGCTGGTCGGCTTCACCTTCGAATGCTTTAAGGCAGCTGTGAGTCGCTGCACACAGCTGGAGAGCCCTAACGGTCCAGAGCCAAGGCTTTGCTCCAGAGTTTCTGGGCATTTGAGTGATCCCAGAGCTCATAACTGGGTCACCAAGAGCCTTCCTGATGTTTCCTTTCAGTGTTCCAGTAGATTCTCACGTCATAGCAAGAGACAAAGCAGAACAGCCTGATTCTTGCTCTTTGAACCCAGACAGCAGAGAGAAGGCATGAAATCTAAGGAGGTTTGGGAAAACATGTTCATCAGATTGATCTTTCAAGAAACCTTTCAAAATTTATCTCAGTGAACCAAGGGTTATGCAACTTGCCTAGGCAGATTCCTTGAACAAAAATCAAAGAGTGAAAAGAAGGGGAACAGAAATGGAATACAGTTTTGCAAGCAGATTTGGGAATGTGGCAGACCTCCAAGAATGGAGCGAGGTTTACACAACAAAGCCCCAGAGCTTGGAAGCCCCAAATCTTCCAACCTTCTTCCGCCTCTCCCTCTGGTATCTAAGTCCGTGTCCCGGGGGGGATCTTCCTGGGCGGTCCTTATGGCCGCTCACATCGGCTCATTCATCTCGTGCCTACACTACTTAAAATTTCCCTACGCATTCTCTGTTTCTAGTCTTGTTCACCCTTACTCAATCTTAGTGGGGAAGAGTCAGATTAATAGTCTCAAGATATCCCATTCATTATGCCTCTATTCTGCATACAACAACAACAAAAGGAAAACAACTTTTTCACTAGTAGCCATAGAAATTAGACTAGTGTAATGTGTGTGTGTGTATCCCTGTGTGTGTGTGTGTGTGTGTGTGTGTGTGTACGTGATGGAGGTAGATGGCAGGCTAAACCATCCACCCCAAAGAGCCTCTGTCAAGTGTTTCATGTCTTTGAAAGTGAAGTTGCTCAGTCGTGTCTGACTCTTTGTGACCCCATGGACTGTAGCCTACCAGGCTCCTCTGTCCGTGGAATTTTCCAGGCAGTAGTATTGGAGTGGATTGCCATTTCCTTCTCCAGAGGATCTTCCCAACCCAGGGATTAAATCTCATATTTTATGTGAATCAAGCTAAATGGGTTACAATAGAAATTCCCAAATATTTTGGTAACATCATTACTCCCAGGAATAGTGCCTTGTTTATCCTTTAGCTGCACAGACTGCTTCCCCACCATCTCCTCTCCCTCTCTGCAGAAAATGCACTTAAAGACAAAGCGTTCTCATTTGACTGCTGGACCTACACACTGGCCCTGGGGTCCTTTGGTCCTCTCACCTGTTGCCATTGCTGCCTACTGACCACTCTACGCAAACCTCCTTCCTGTCTGTTCATTAAGGCTCAAAATATGAGATGTAAAGACATTAAACCCTTGACACAGGCTCTTTGGGGGTGATTTGTTTAACTGGCCGCTTACCGCCATCATACACACACACACACACACACACACACACACACACACACACACACTACTGATTTCTATGGCCACTAATGAAAAAGTAGTTCGATTTTTCAGAATGGTGACATGATGTCCACTCATTTCATTTCTTCTACTTAAAATGTTTACTACTACCCCTCCATTTAAAAATAAATTCTATTCTAATTTGACGCTCCAATACTTTGGCCACCTGATGCGAAGAGCTGACTCATTGGGAAAGACTCTGATGCTGGGAAAGATAGAAGGCAGGAGGAGAAGGGGGCAACAGAGGACGAGACGGTTGGATGGGATCACCGACTCAGTGAACATGAGTTTGAGCAAGCTCTGGGAGATAGTGAAGGACAGAGAAGGCTGGTGTGCTGCCGTCCGTGTGGTTGCCAAGAGTCAGACACTACGGAGAGACAGAACAACAATCCTAATTACAAAATAGGATATCTTCTATCCTTTGACATTTGTTTTCTTAAGAATATTGACCAAAGCAAAAGGGTTGACCAAACACTCCTCTGAACCAGCGTGCGTGATCCCGACATATCCAGGGATGCTCAGTCAGTTGAATTCACCCACAGTCTCAAAAATTAACAGGGACCCGATGATGAAAATACACACTATTCTTCATTTTAAGCACCATGAATGAGTTCTGGCGTGGTTCGTCCTCTGGGCTACCATAGCTCATTTTTACACTTCTAAGCACTCTTTCATTTTTCTTCGTCTCCTCTTTGGGCACAAAATGATCAATGAACCCTAAGCTTGGCAGATGATGGATGCTTAATAAAGATATCACGAAATATAGTGAATAAAGGATAACGACAGTGATAGTTGTAAGGAGACATTTTAAAGTTTATGGAATATGTTGAGTGATCCACCTGTTTTTGGAGTTGTGAAATTAGAAATTTCACCCACAAGGAAATTTCACAGTTCAGTGAAAAGGAAGGCTGTTGTTGATGGCACCAGCATATACTAGTTGCTGTCTGCATGCATGACAAATGTTCTCAAAGCAGAAAAGCATCAGAGGGCTCTTGTAAGATTTTTAGAAAAATAAATAATTGGGATACATTTTCCTAAATATGTGTGAGGTTAAAAAAAATGCTAATCTTGACCTTCTTAATCCATTATCCTCACTTCTAAAATACAATTTGCTTTGGTTTTATATAGGTTTTTCCATATGCCAGATAATTAAGGATCCTGCCTTTGCAATTTCAGAGAAATGTGAATTAAGCCTTTTATGAGACCATGTGGGTACAGTTTGAATCTACTAAAGAAGGAAATTGAACATTAAGCATTAACACCTTCCTCTTGCTCAACCACACCTTCCAAGGGCTCACATACGGAGAACACTTGTGATGGGGCGCCAGCTTTTGGTGCCGCTCCGCATAGCCAGCTCACATTTAGGGCTCCTATTAACTTGAAAGAGAGCTCCAGGTGCATTCAAGTTCTGCTGAAGAAATGGAAATTTGGAAGCTTTATTATTAGCTTAGGCCATTTTCAACTCTCACGTGAATAGGAGATGGAGAAAAGTTATTAGACTCTTTTTTTTTATAACTACTGCTTTTAGGAGTGACATCAAACTGAACATAAAGGTAGATGCTGAGACAAAGGTGTTGGGACTTTTCTTTCTGAGTGGCAAAGTGACACGGGTCCCCTTCATCTTTGCCAAGGCAGGCAGGCTTCAATATGACTCAAAAGAAATGTTGATATAGGTAGAAAGCATTTGACACGCAGTAACAGGAATCCTTTGGCATTAAGGAGGAGAAAACTATTCCAACAAGAGAAAATGGAGAATTGGTTGGAATTCTAAGGGGACAGTTCACAGAATCCAAGGACAGGAGATAGAACCAGAAGCAGAGATGTTATGGAAACCACACAGCTGCTAGCATCTCTGATTTCTAAATGTGCGTTGGGCTCCTTTCGATTTCTCCACAGGGCAGTTGTTTTCTGGAATATATCTACATGCAGCAGCCACGCAGCTGCCCTGTTCCCAAGCTTACTAGGTCTCTCAGTTCAAGGAGCAGAAAGACCACCTCCTGTTTCTTTGTCTTCTCCTGTCCAACCTTCTGCTCTGAAAGTCAGAACTTGATCGGTCTAGTTCAAGGTCAAAGCCAAGTATGCAGCCCTTGTCAAGGATGGGAGGAATAGGATCACAGGGTACAAATCCCTTCACAGGAGTTTTATCTTGCTTCCTTTTTTCTTTTAAAGGTGCAGATATCTACATTATGAGGCAACTGGTGCCATCAAGACATTCGCACGTTGCCTTATCACAAACACCACAGACAGGACGTGAGGTCCAGTGAGGTCCAGTGCGGCACTAAGAAGGGGTTCTTGTCTCCTCCTGAAGCACTTTCTTTTCTTTTTAAAATATACTTTAGTGTCTCTGTGTGCTGATGTCTCTGCATTTCCAGCCTGTCATGTTCAATTCTTTTCTCTATTCCCAGCTCCCCTGTCTCTCCCTTTTCTTTGTCAAGAGAAATAGTGTTGGACCAGAGCAGTGGTTCTCAGCGGGAACCAGCATCAGAATCACCTAAAGGGCCAGTTAACTCTCATTTTGCTATTTCCCACTCCCAGAGTTTCTGATGCAGTAGGTTTGGGGTAGGACCCACGATCGTGCCTTTCTGACAATGGCAGTGATGTTTCGTCTGGGGATCACACTTTGAGAACTATTGGACGGGAGAGTGGAAAAGAGTTATTGCAATTCAACCTCCTCATTAAACCATCAAGGACTGTTGTTTCAGCCTGCATTCTCTAGTCCACCCCCAACAACTCCTGACTGATCAGGTCCTGTAATACAGCCAGTAAGTCTATCAGCAGGAACGAGACATGGTTCCAGTCTCCTGTGATCAAGCTGAAGAAACAAGACACAGCTATCTCTACAGAAAAGATCTTCATGACCCAGATAATCACTATGGTGTGATCATTCGCCTAGACCCAGACATCCTGGAGTGCAAAGTCAGGTGAGTCTTAGGAAGCATCACTACAAACAAAGCTAGTGGAAGTGATGTAATTCCAGCTGAGCTATTTCACATCCTAAAAGATGATGCTGTGAGAGTGCTGCACTCAATATGCCAGTAAATTTGGAAAACTCAGCAGTGGCCACAGGATGGAAAAGGTCAGTTTTCATTCCAATCTCAAAGAAAGGTGATGCCAAAGAATGCTCAAACTACTGCACAATTGCACTCATCTTACATGCTAGCAAAGTAATGCTGAAAATTCTCCAAGTCAGGCTTCAACAGTATATAGACCGTGAACTTCCAGATGTTTAAGATGGATTTAGAAAAGGCAGATGAACCAGAGATCAAACTGCCAACATCTGTTGAATCATAGTCAAAACACAAGAATTTCAGAGAAACATCTACTTCTGCTTTATTGAGGGCTTTCCTGGTGACTCAGAGGTTAAAGCGTCTGCCTCCAATGTGGGAGACCTGGGTTTGATCCCTGGGTTGGGAAGATCCCCTGGAGAAGGAAATGGCAGCCCACTCCAGTACTCTTGCCTGGAGAATCCCATGGATGGAGAAGCCTGGTGGGCTACAGTCCATGGGGTCGCAAAGAGTCGGACACGACTGCGCGACTTCACTTTCACTTTCACTTTCTTTCTGCTTTATTGACTACACTAAAGCCTTTTACTTTGCGGATCACAACAAACCCTGGAAAACTCTTCAAGAGATGGGAATACCAGACCACATTACCAGCCTCCTGAGAAATCTGTATGCAGATCAAGAAGCAACAGTCAGAATCAGACATGTAACAATGAACTGGTTCCAAACTGAGAAAGGAGTACATCAAGGCCGTGTATTGTCACCCTGCTTATTAAACTTATATACAGAGTACATCATGTGAAATTCTGGGCTGGATGAAGCACAAGCTGGAATCAAGATTGCTGGAAAAAATATCAATAACCTCAGGTATGCAGATGACACCACCCTGATGGCAGAAAGCAAAGAAGAACTAAAGAGCCTCTTGATGAAAGTGAAAGAGGAGAGTGAAAAAGCTGGCTTAAAACTCAACATTCAGAAAACTAAGATCATGGCATCCGGTTCCATCACTTCATGGCAAATAGAAGGGGAAACAATGGAAACAGTGAGAGACTTTATTTTCCTGGCTTTGAAATCACTGCAGATAATGACTGAAGCCATGAAATTAAAAGACACTTGCTCCTTGGAAGAAAAGTTACAACCAACCTCAGTTCAGTTCAGTTGCTCAATTGTGTCCAACTCTTTGCAAGACACAAAGACTGTGGACTGTATGACAAGCCTAGACAGTGTATTAAAAAGCAGAGACATTGTCGAAAAAGGTCTATCTAGTCAAGCTATGGCTTTTCCAGCAGTCATGTATGGATGTGAGAGCTGGACCACAAAGAAAGCTGAGCACCAAAATAATTGATGGTTTTTGGTGTGTTGGAGAAGACTCTTGAGAGTCCCTTGGACTGCAAGGAGATTCAACCAGTCCATCCTAAAGGAAATCAGTCCTGCATATTCATTGGAAAGACTGATGCTGAAGCTGAAGCTCTAATACGATGGCCATGTTATACAAAGAACTGACTCATTAGAAAAGACCCTGATGCTGGGAAAGATTGAAGGCAGGAGGAAAAGGGGACGACAGAGGATGAGATGGTTGGATGGCACCACTGATTCAGTGGACATGAGTTTGAGCAAGCTCCGGGAGTTGGTGATGAACAGGGAAGCCTGGTGTGCTGCAGTCTACAGGGTTGCAAAGAGTCGAACACAGCTGAGCAACTGAACTGAACTGAGCTGATCTTTACAAAGGGGCTTCCCTGGTGACTCAGTGGTTAAGAATCTACCTGCAATGCAGGAGATGCAGGTTTGATCCCTGGATCCGGAAGATCCTTTGGAGGAGGGCATGGCAGCCAACTCCAATATTCTTGCCTGGAGAATCCCAAGGACAGAAGAGCTCGGTGGGCTACAGTCCATAGGGTCACCAAGAGTCAGGCATGATTGAAGCAAGAGAACATGCGTGCACATCTTTCCATGATGGTATAGTTGGGCTATTCCTTTCATTGTCTAGAGAGAGCAGCATACTTATTTAAATTAGTTCTTTTTTTCTCACCTATAAGCAAGCCTGATAACCATTACATCTACTTGGCAGAGACGTTGTGAGGATTCAAGTAGGCAGTACATATGCAACTTTACAAGTGCCTTAAAATATTAGATAGTGGGGTTTGTAACTAATGTGCTTGGAGCATCTGTTTCCTTAGTGTGTGGGGCTCATGAATCGTCTCCCCCATGGACAGCTCTAAGTCCATCTTCCTGCCTCCCTGGCTGTTCAACCCTAGGGAATTTCTGACAAACCATTAGCATTTCCAGAGTTGCTATAGAGCTGAGCTCTGACTATATTCACCCCTCTACCCACTTCTCTAGACTTCTGAAATCCTGGTCTGGCCTGAGTTGCAATGTGCTGCCTTATGCTTATTCCGTATCTTGTCTGAACTGCTTACTGATGCAAGTGAAGTCACATTATTCCTCCACTCAAACGCATCCAATAGCCTTCCACTGCTGTGAGATCTGCAAGATCTTGTGTAATCTATGTGCTAAATTGCTGCAGTCATGTCCAACTCTATGTGACCCCATGGACTGTAGCCCAACAGGCTCCTTTTTCCAAAGGCTTCTCCAGGCAAGAATACTGGAGTGGGTTGCCATACCCTTCTCCAGGGGATCTTCCTGATCCAAGATCAAACTTGTGTCTCTTACATCTCCTGTTTTGGCAGGAGGGCTTTTTTTTTCTTTTTTTTTTAACCACTGGGGGCTTCCCTGATAGCTCAGTTGGTAAAGAATTCGCCTGCAATGCAGGAGACCACGGTTCAATCCCTGGGTAGGAAAGATCCCCTGGAGAAGGGGTAGGCTACCCACTCCAGTATTCTTGGGTTCCCCTTGTGGCTCAGCTGGTAAAGAATCCGCCTGCAATGTGGGAGACCTGGGTTCAATCCCCGGGTTGGGAAGATCCCGTGGAGAAGGGAAAGGCCACCCACTCCACTATGCTGGCCTGGAGAGTTCCATGGACTGTGTAGTCCGTGGGGTTGCAAAGAGTCGGACATGACTGAGCGACTTTCTCTTCTACTTTCTTTACCACAAGCGCCACCTGTGTAAATGGGGGCTTGACTTATCTCTCTGAACTTATTTCTATACCACCCTTCTCTTGTTCTTCATCATCCCTATGAACTTTCCTCTTGCTTCTTGAACACAACGATCATTTTCTTAACTCAGCTCTTCCTATTGCTCGGAAAGTTCCTTTTTCACCTCTTGCCATAGCTGATTCACTTTCTACCTTTAGGATTCAGTTCACTGGCACTTCCTCAGATGCTTCCTCTATCACATCATCTTGTTTATTCCCTCTGTGAAGTGAAGTGAAATGAAGTGAAGTGAAAGTCACTCAGTCGTGTCTGACTCTTTTTGACCCCACTGACTATACAGTCCATGGAATTCTCCAGGCCAGAATATTGGAGCGGGTAGCTATTCCCTTCTCCAGGGGATTTTCCCAGCCCAAGGATCAAACCTGTCTCCCACATTGCAGGTAGATTCTTTACCAGCTTAGACATCATGGAAGCCCAAGAATACTGGAGTGGGTGGCCTATCCCTTCTCCAGGGGGTCCTCCTGATGTAGGAGTTGAACTGGGATCTCCTGCATTGCAGGTGGATTCTTTACCAGGTGAGCTGCCAGGAAATGCTATTTCTTCTGTAACCTTATATAATCTATTTTTTTCTCTGTTTCTTACTTACTTTCTAACTCCTCTGCTAGACTCTAAGTACCCATTTCCACTAATGAATTAGTTTCCTGCCCATGGCTGTCACTTAAGGTAGAATTAGGTGAGGGTGTGAGCAGAAGAGATGGGACATCTAATCAAGAAGAGATATCCATATTGCCATCTAGATGACCTTCTTGCTTCTGATATTTTTCTTTAGGAAAAACAGCCTACTCAGGTCAGATTTGCCATTGTTTTCAAGTATTGCTTTTACTGTATTATTTTTCTGTAAAAAGAACCTCCTGGGTGCACACACACACACTCTCTCTCTCTCTCTCTCTCTCTCTCTCTCTCTTTTTCACATAGCATATTAAATCTAAACACCCACATAAATTCCCACAGATTTTTGGTGTATGAGGATCAAGAACTGACCTTGAGTTATTTTAAAACTCTCTGCGTAGGAGTTTGCAAGTGAAAGTTTGCAAGTGATTGTGCTACAAGTTAGAGAATATGAGAAACATTATCCATTGTTCAGCATCTAAGCCATGTCCAGCTCTTTGCGACTCCATGGACAGCAGCACAGTGCCACCTTCCGGAGTTACTCAGACTCATGTCCATTGGTGGGTGATGCCATCTAATCATCTTACCCTCTGTCTCCTCCTTCTCCTCCTGACTTCAATCTTTCCCAGCATCAAGGTCTTTTCCAATGAGTCAGCTCTTCATATCAGGTGGCTCAAAATATTGGAACTTCACCTTCAGCATCTGTCCTTTCAATAAATATTCAAGGTTGATTTCCTTTAGGATTGACCAGCTTGATTTCCTTGCCGTCCAAGGGACTCTCAAGAATCTTCTCCAGAACTACAGTTCAAAAGCATCAAATCTGTTGTCCGTGGCATGTGGGATCTTAGTTCCTTCACCAGGGGTCAGACTTGACTCCCCTGTGTTGGAAGGCAGATTCTTAACCCCTGGACCACCAGGGAAGTCATGAGAAACGTGGTGGATTTAAAAAGCCCAGATGGTTTTGCAGAGGTGACAACGGCTGTGATGTACTCTTCCTCTCTATGGTTGCTCCAGGGTTGAAGGTAACAAATAATATCCATATCAAGTGAAATTGACTCTTTGAAGGAGGCAGCCAACATTTCAATCTCTTTTCATACTTGCGAAGGGTCTAAGCTCCATTACTGAAGGCAGTAACAGCAGGATGGATGAAGGCTTGTGAAAGAGGTACCATAGCAGCCTTCACATATTGTAAAAGGTGAAGTCCATTTACACTTCTCATTTAGCTGAATGAGAATGAGTCATTTGCTTAATGGATAATTTTAACTTGATTTCCAATAAGTAGATTAAGTAACTGAAGCACTTCAACACAAGGCAGAATATTTGTTATAGCGTTTGGAAAAGAAACCATAGCCAGATCTGTCAGCAACTTAAGATGGAAAATTCCTATTAGTCAATCTATCAATCACGGTTCATTATTAAGCAACATTCTAATGGTCTAGCTGCCCTGCTGACATGTTGTGGGTGTTTGCAATGTTACAGCAAGGTTGCAGGCTATCCTGATAGGCATCATGCTGTTAGTCCACTTGGTTAAATAGAAGTTGGTTTTATATTTAGCTGTGCATGGAGCGTACAGATGAAACAAATCACTCCTATAAGCTCAACAAGATGAATAGTTGCTGTTGAAAACTAGCAAGGAGCTGGATGTAAGATTAATATGCAGTCCCAAGTTCCACTTCCAACAATTTTTATTGATTGTGTGAAAAAGTACTAAAATTCATGATTCCTTAGGTGAGTTAGATGGAAACTCTTGCATAGCTATAGTAGATGTAATTTCTCTGAAATGCACCATTTGTCTACAAACACGGCTTTTCGTTTGGGACCACGTGCAATGAATTCCATGATGAGAGCAAAGACTCTTTGATGGCACTTTCTACGGCAAGTAGGCCAGGTTCCCAAGCTAGATTCTTTGAGCTCTTTGGTCTTTGCCAAATTGCCTTTTTGGGAGAATTTTCTAAACGTCCCCCTCTGCTGTGGTCCAAATACCAGGACTTATTTGGTGTTTGTTTTCCCATTCCCACAAACCACAAAAGATTGAATTTGCATGTATCTTAGCATTACGATCTGTCTAACAACATCTGAATGGCATTCCAGCTCATCTGGCACAGGGCTCCCCCTCGCTTCAGTAGGCTTGTGGAAAAAGAGTCCATTAAGGCCTGCCCTTAGTTACTGCACTTTTATAGTGTGGACCAAGGCTTCGGGTGAATGAAACGGAGGGTTGGGTCAGGGTTGGTTCAGGGCCCATAGTCCCGTCCTGTTGTGCTGTGTGCTTAGCTCTTTGGTCTTGTCTGACTCCTTGTGACCCCAAGGACTGTAGCCCGTCGGGCTTCTCTGTCCATGGGGTTTGCCAGGTGAGAATACTGGAGTGGGGTGCCATTTTCTTCTCCAGGGGATCTTCCCAATTCAAGGATTGAATCTGCATCTCCTGCATTGCAGGAGGATTCTTTACTGACTGAGCCACTCTGGGGAAGCCTTCAACTAGCACACTTTGCTGTTTTTCTTTCCTTCAAAATTTGTTGTTGAAGTTAATACTTGAATCCAGTTATAATGCTAAAATTTTGATGAGATGGGGCTGATGGTTGAGTTCCATGCTAGACACTATTCTTTTCCAAGAGTTCGAAGCAATGGCCAAACATAATCAATGCGGACATGGACAGCGTGGTTGTTCTCCCCTTATCTTTTTCATAATTATGACATTTGAGTCATATTTATCACAGCTTCATCACATCAATAAAGGTTCATATCTACTGAGATAAGATGAGTCCCTTGATTTTTTCAGTTGAATCAAGTTTTGCTGCACATTTGAGGTTTGATTCTCCTAAAATATCTATGAACTCAATCTTCAAGCCATCTCTTTGGCTCAGAGCCCAGATAAGGTAACTCCCCCTCCCCAAACTTTCAACTTTGTATAAAGATTTTATTGGAAGAGCTGACTTCCAAAAGTATTGCAGTACAGTGATCCTAGCTACTCTATTTCCCATTACCTAAGTTCACTAGTGTCTTACTTTACACATGGTCGTATTTTTTAAGCCTTCTAATTATATAACATGTTTATGTTTTTTCAGAGACCTAGGTACCCATGCAAATTTCAAAGCAAGCAATAATGAGTTCTGAGCATGAGATAATACACTTTGAAATAAGAGGGAAAGAGACTTACTTAAAAAAAATCAGTGGGTAGTGCCTTAGCATCTCTTTTCTTTCTCCTTGTGGAGGGTGATTAGTGCTTCCTTGAATGTGAGGCAGAGAAGGTATAGATATGAGAAAGCATCAGTACTCCACAAGAGAAATGGCAGTGAAAAGAGTTAGGAACTGAGAGAAGTCTGGTGCTCTGAACATCAAGTTCTGAGTGTGACTGAATAGATGGGCAGCTTAGTTGGTCTCTTGAATAAACAGGTGATGGAGGGTGCACTGAATATCCTCAAAGACATTCTCCTTTGGCTGTGAGCAGAAGCCTTTGGGACAGAGATGTTTTCAGTAGCATTTTCCATTCTAACCTCTCCCCTCTCCATTTCTGGTCTTCATATTGCAGGGATAAAGATGATTTCATACATATATACAATGGAACATTACTCGGCCATAAAAAGGAATGAAATTGGGTCATTTGTAGGGAGGCAGATACACCTAGAGTCTGTCACACAGAGTGAAGAAGTAAAAAAAAAAGAAGTATTGTATTACCTATATGAATGCATATATATGGAATCTTGAAGAATGGTTGAGTTGAACCTATCTGCAGGGCAGAAATGTAGCGGTAGGAATAGATATGTGGACACAGGCAGGGCGGGGGTAAGATGGGATGAATTGAAGGGCAGGATTGAAACATATACACTACCATGTGTCAAACAGATAGCTAGTGGAAAGCTGCTATATAGTGCAAGGACTTCAGCTCGGTGCTTTGTGATGAGCTAGATGGGTGGGCTGAGGGGAGTTGGGGGAGGCTCACCAGGGAGCAGAAACATGCATACTTACAGCTGACTGACTTGGTTATACAGCAGACACTAACAGGACAGTGCAGAGCAATTATACTCCAAATAATAATAACAGTGCAGAGCAATTATACTCCAAATAATAATAATAATGATGTCCCTTATGCTTTAGCACTCCTGTTTCCAAAAGCATTAAAGCTGATTTTCTCATTCATGTGTATTAAAAGTCTAAATATTTACTTGATTTTGTTGGGTCAATGACCTTGTAATTCCTTATAACTGAATATCATTTTTAAAATAATAATGGTGAAATAGTATTTTGTGTGACAATTTTTAATATTGAATGTGTGAACATGTTCCAACACCCTCTCTTCAATGAGACCTTACATGGGGAAGTAATTGTAGTTCAGCAGGATGTCATCAAAAAATTGTGCTTCTTCTTTTCTCTCTACATTGAATTCTGCATTAAAATTAAATTACATTTTAGGAGGATTTCCATTTGTCCACCTAGAGATTTGAAAATTCCCAGGGAGGGTACAAATAACTTAAAAGCTTGCTTATTTCCCATATTATCTCCAGCATGTACGACTGCAGAGTTCTAAATGCCTGTTTACATGGCTACCATTTGAATGGCTGAAAGATAAATTGTGCTGGTGTAGACATCTATTTCTAGACATGAAAAGGCGCTTTTCAAAAGAACACCATATAAAAGGAGTGCTTTTGCTGCAGACACAGAACACAAATGTAAAATGCACAAGGTAAATCTGCACGAGGAGAATTCTACTTTCCTCCTGGTACGTTTACACACAAAGATTACATCAAATGCTGTCCCTGGCAGGATCACCTCACGTTGTTAATAAAAACGCATCACATCATTAATCCACTAAACTGAATGACTGCTTTTAGTTGCTTATGTGTTAAATTCTTATAATGAGCTTATGGTACAGAGGATGTAACATTGTAGATGCATGTTAGTTACACGAAATATATTTGATTAATCCAAGCCCTTCATATTATTGAAAATATAGACAGATATAAAGTGTTCAGTAGAAAATCTTACGATGTATAAATTCTATGCTATCTTATTAAAGGGGAATCTATTACAAATGGAATTGCTTTACGTCCCTCTCCTGCCCATGTTACTTCTTTCTGCAATACTTGGTATTAGAGGAACCATCAGAGGAAATGAAAAATAATCGTGGACACCAATACTTGGTATTAGAGGAACCATCAGAGGAAATGAAAAATAATCGTGGACACTTGTAAACTCAATGGTGTTGCTTTCTAATTTCGTGAGGATGGATGTTGAGTAAATCTGCTCCACTCTGTCTGACTCTGGGTTGGAGGACTGTGGTACTAAAAATGCTGGTTTGAACCCCATTTAAAATTTCCTGATCATGCACACACACACACACACACACACACACACGGGAAGAAAAGCCAATGCAGACAGAGATCAAGCTTGAGCCCTTCTGCTACATAAAATTCAGCAGCCATTCAATAAACAATTGCTTCATGTCAGAAGTGTGTTCTAATTACATATTAGTTGACCTCTGCTTCCTGTGTTAAAAATCACCATCCTAAAAAGCTTACATTATGCATTTCATAATTACAAAAAGTTCCCAGAAGATTGCAATGTTTTATAGTACTGCTGCTTTTTGAAAAGGAAAGAATGTCCCCATACCTCTGTGTGTGAATATATATATATATATATATATATATACACATAAGTTTATATGTGTGAAGATACATGATTGTTTTCACAAAATTTTTGCAGTCATATTCCAAAAAGCACGAGGGAGATGAAAGAATATGGGTAACGCAGGGGGAAAAGGGGCTGGAGCAAGGAAAACAATAGGTACAAATTTCTACCAGTTTCCTCGGGCATCCAGAGCAGCTGCTTAATGACACATGTATCATTATATCCTGGAGTAGTTGCAGGGCAGAAACAGACTTGATTACACTACAGACAATTGTTTCACAATAATTCTGGGCCATTTTTCATTAGCTGTCTCCCCTCACAGCAAAATATGGGGTCATTTTTTTAAGGAGCAAAAACAAAACAAAGCAAAACACCCTTCTACCACAAGAAGGTTGTCCGACAGTTAAAGATTTTTAATAATTCATCATGCGAAACATTTTAGGCTCAATGCGAAATTTCTCAGCCATGACAACAAAGATGAGTGGAAAAAAAAGCAACAGAGCTCAACTTGATTTTAGAAAAACAATAGGGTAAATAAAAGAAATTACACACTCCCTTTTCATGACTGCGTGTACTTTTTTTTTTATTACTTGGCTGTTTCTGACAGGCTTTGTCACTAGTAGGTGCAATCAAAAGGGTTTGTTTTGAACAAATTGATTAAGAAGCTGATTTCTTTTTCAAAGATGCATGGAAAACTATGGCTTGGTTATTGTTTAAGTATTTTCACGCATCATCTGACTGCCGTCGTATCAAAGAATTTAAAGTTTTACTTCTAAGGAAGATGGAGAATTTCAGTCAATGTTCCTGTCTTTCAAGGAATAGCATTAAGTACCTTAAGACTTTATTTTTCCTTGGGATAATAATAAGTAATCGTTGTAAGGAGCTAGGTAAGTCTCAAGTAACTATTTGGACTAATGGATAAGCATCAGTTTACGAATCCCCACAATCACTCTATGACGTAGGCACCCTTATAATTCCTATGTAACAGACTCTAGGTCAGGGACCTTCAATCCATGTTATGCAGAACCCCCTTGGGTAGCCCAGAGAGACTGTATATGAGACAGGGAAACTCACTGGGGCCAGCAGTTACTGTCAGAGGACCATGACCGACTCTTCTGGAAGATGGAACGTATTAAATACAAGACGGGAAAAGGACACACACAGCTGGAAAAATCAAACCTGCAGATTTAAAAACCATGATAGGGTTAATGTTTGGGAGAGACGTTCACTTAAAATTATAACTCTTTTCTTGAGTTCCGAGATGACCGTGCAAATCCTCAGCATAACAAAGAGCGCATCCCTGGCAAAGGCTGGTAAGAGCTCTAAGAGGAACCCTTCACAAAATCACATGTCAAGTGTATAAAACGGAATTCACAGGATTGCCAAGGAAATCAATTATATTGAAACAGTTGACAAATATTTATAAATTGTTATATTTTTATATGGATGCTTCATCATTAATGCATGCAATATCTATGGGGGAGTCCAATAACAAATATAATTTCAAAGCAATGATGAATGTAAGCAATATTTTAGGGTAATTTCAGTATCTCTAAAGGAAGAGTCTCCCTGCGGTTTCTACCGAGGGCAAAGCCACAGTATTGCTAATACGTGACACATTGTCACGTATCGCCTATTTTCATAATCAATGGGAATTCTAACTCTCGGTGGAAGAAGAGGGAAAATAAAAATGTAATTCTGTGAATGAACATATATGCAATTAATTTTATCTTTTTGGAAAATTCTGAATTCAAAGTGTACTGTTTCTCCTCTCTGAAGTACACCACCAAATATGACAAAGTAGGTGAGCCTTACCAATGGTTGCTAGAAAAGTGGGAAGGAGAGAGGAAAACCAACCAGAATAACTGGAAAATACTATATGAGCTACCAGGACACATTTTCAAAAGCTATCATGAAGGCTCCTGCAAGTTCTCAGTCTAAAGAAGCACCACGGTTCAGAGCTGATCCTCTAGGTTAAAGAAAGCTCTTCCCTGATGGACAACTTGGAATGGGCATGGTCAGGGCTAGTTATGAGGCTATCAGAATTCAAATTACAAACGTGGCAATGCATGGATGTGGTGATGTGCTTCTTAGTGGTCATGATGCTGGATGCTGTTGGAGACCCTACTCCTTTCTCTTAAGAAGCACAGATACAAGGGGTGACAGACTAGGGCAGACACTGGAAGGGCCAGACTGATGTCTGCTACTGTGAAAGGCAGAGAGGTGTGTCTTTCATTTACATACATATGCATTACTGTGCCCATGGACAGAGGAGCCTGGTGGGCTGCACTCCGTGGGGTTGCTAGGAGTCGGACACGACTGAGCGACTTCACTTTCACTTTTCACTTTCACGCATTGGAAAAGGGAATGGCATCCCACTCCAATGTTCTTGCCTGGAAAGTCCAAGGGGTGGGGGAGCCTGGTGGGCTGCCGTCTCTGGGACCGCACAGAGTCGGACATGACTGAAGTGACTCAGCAGCAGCAGCAGCACATAAAGTGGAAGAAACAGCATCTTGAGATGCACAGCATGAAATCAGCCATCCCAGAGCTTAGCTGGGAAGTGGCGCCTTCCATGTGGCTGTTGGGGGGGGTGGGAATGTAGGATGTGGGAGAGACTGGAAATGTCACGCTCACTGAAGCAGCCTAAGGTTAGATTTTGGAGTGTTCCATCATCATGCAAAAGCCTTTAGACTGTCTTCTGCAAAACACAAAGACCTAAACAGAGATCTTTAAGCAGGAGACGGAAATAATTAGATCTGCTTTATAGAGAGACTTGAGCAACTCTGAATTCAAACACTTAGAAAAGTGTGTCTCAGACATAGCTCCTTCAATCTTTCAAGTCTAATTTGTGCTGCTTCCCTTTGCCTGACACTATCCTTTTTCTTTGCCTCCATTCAGGAAGTCAGCACCACACTGAATACCACAACAGAGGCAAAGTCATCATCTTGTCGGCAAAACTTTACATTGTCCCCACCACTGAGGCCACTGCTTTTTTCCTTTATGAATTATGGCCTATGGTTGGGTCAGCAACTGTCAGCTGGACAACCATCCCTGTCTACTTCATGTAGGCTGATACTGTCTGAAAAGCTTTCAAGGTTGAGCTAATAGAATTTCAGGATAACTTTATTGTGAATGGAGTATGGAGCAATTCAGGAGACCTCAGACCATTTCAATGTTCCCAAATAAGGTTCTTAGAAAGGACTGTTTCACAGAAGGTAGCTAAGTGGTAAACCTCTGTTCCGAGGCATTGAACAGAAAAAAAAAAAATCTCAGAAAAGCAGTTCTTAAAGGCTTTAATATGAAGATCCAGTTTGCAAAGAAATGGGACTATAAGCCAGAGG
>SJYC01144006.1:0-48256 GCA_006408675.1 Madoqua kirkii
AAACAGTAATTTAAACAATGACTAAATGTGTAAGAAAAAAATACATCGAAGCCCTGGAACAATTTATTAAAAATGGTAGGACATTTTCTGCAGTATTTTTAATGCATCACTTAGGACTGTATTGATTCAGTATCAGAGCTCTTGGAAACAAGCCTCTTACCAATATCTAAGATCCTGATGTTGTAATTGAACTAGAAAATGTAAGATTTCCACTGTTCCTGCTGAGAATTCTTCCCAATAAATGTATGTTTTCCACTGGGGCTCAAACCACTGCTACTTGTGTTTTTAATTTTTCCTCCTGTTTCTTTTTCATATTATTCAGTTTTCTTTTTTCTTTCCTTTTCCCGAAAAATAGACATATTAGACACTATTCCTCTAAGACAACTTGCACTTTAGGGGGCCATTTGAATGATAAACTTTGTTATAAGTTATAGCCAGAAAAGCACCAGTGTGTAGCGTGAAAGAACTGAGAAATGCATTAATGCTTAGCTCTGTAAGTTGGTTGACTGGAAGTCTTAGCAGAGATGAGCTTTCACGATTTCTCCCTTTTTTGTGCAGGCTTTTCTGCAAAATGTTTAAGAAATGTCTGTTTGCAACCTTGAAGAGACAGGACATCTACTTCTGAATTTAATGTTTTTAAAATGTAATTTTATTTTTAATTGGAGGATAATTACTTTACAATACTGTGACGGTTTCTGCCCTACATCAACATGAATCAGCCACAGGTACATCTCCCAAGACGTACCCAAGATCCTCCCCTCCCTACAAAGCCACCCTCCCATGTCCCTCCCCATCCTATCCCTCTAGGTTATCACAGAGCAATATCATATGTTAATGCATGTAATGAGTTCTTTGTTAGGCATTTAGCATCACAGCACGGTTTGCTAGGAGAACAGAGAGCATTTGGCCAGAGCTGCGGTTCTGAATCTAGGCTCAGCATCTCTTCCTGCCAAGAGTGTACTTGGGATTCCAAGGCAGAAAGTCGTGGGTTCTGACCGGGATTTGCCTAGAGGTGGGGAGGAGGGCATGGGGCTGAGGGAGGGCAGCCAGAGAGAGACAGAGACAGAGAGAACAAGGAGGAGAAGTGTGGACAGAGACTAGTTATCCTGTGACTAGCGGGACAAAAGTGTTTCTTAAGGCAAATCCCAGGAGACATAATGAGATATTTCCTTTTCCACTTTCCTTTCTGGGGAAGTTGTCAGAGGAGCTTAATCTCCAAATACGTATTTCTTCTCACAATTAGATTGAAACAATAACTCTCCCAATATAATGCCACTCTATGGGCAATCAAAAATATCCCCTTTCTGTTCCCAAAGAGAGATCATTCAAATTCTCATCAGTATCCGCTTATGGCTCCAAGTGACGGCTTTCTGGGGCAAGGTCTTGCCTTCCCTTAGTCTGCCGTGACTGTGGTTGGATAGTCTGAAGCCTAAGGAACAAGCTGAGAGTTAGCTGCAGCCAATGCCTCCTGTATAAATGGTAGCGGCAGGGGTGGGGGACGAAACAGAAAGGGAATTTGAAATATGTGAACACACACATGCACAAGAAGAGACTTTTTGGATAAATGCTGCTCAACTTCTGGATTTCAGGCAATGAGCATCACTGGTATTTAGTCCCTTCCTTCTTCATACCAGCTCGGGCTCTCTTTGCCTTTGCCCAGCACCACATTTGCTCAGGTTTCTCAGTATGGAAATCCCAGGTTTTGGTGACCCTTTCTATGTTCCAATATCTTTTGCCACTGGGCAGGCTAATATACTGAGATGCACTGAAGACTCCTCTGAATTCCATCTCCAGGCCCCTCTGCTCTACACAGGGGATCCTAACCTTCCCTCAAAGTCAGGAATCCTAAGCCTCCCTCACAGTCAGTGTCAATAACAGAAAGAAGACAACGATATAACTACTATTTTAGCTGGTACACTCATGAGTTTAAGGTGCCTGAATTAAGTAGCAGTCTCAGACTGACTTAACACAAGTACTGTTGGATCAGTGGAAGAAGTTCTTGCCTGATTACTAAGGAAGTGGAATGGGAACAAAAACTGTAAATGGGTCATTTCTGTGAGAGTGAGGATCTTCACTTCTATCCCTTGGATCCTGGAAACGTATATTCTACCTGTGGAGAAACGGTGCCATATATTGCTCACCATGTCAGAGAACATAATGCATTTTACAGGACCACGTCCCAGACTGAGAAGGGGTTCTCTCTCTGCTGAGGCTGTGGGTAGATCAGATCATTATCCTATAAGGCCATCTGCACCTGGCTGATAAATGGATTTTAAGACCCTGAATTCCATCATCGCATTGCTTTTGTTCATTCTTTAACTGTATATGTAGGTCTCTTCACATATAATTTTTTTAATGCAGGAAGCTTGCCTCTTAGTCTCCCTTACATTCATCTTTTAATGTTTTTAAAATGTAATTTTATTTTTAATTGGAGGATAATTACTTTACAATACTGTGACGGTTTCTGCCCTACATCAACATGAATCAGCCATAGGTACATCTCCCAAGACGTACCCAAGATCCTCCCCTCCCTACAAAGCCACCCTCCCATGTCCCTCCCCATCCTACCCCTCTAGGTTATCACAGAGCAATATCATATGTTAATGCATGTAATGAGTTCTTTGTTAGGCATTTAGCATCACAGCACGGTTTGCTAGGAGAACAGAGAGCATTTGGCCAGGGTTGCGGTTCTGAATCTAGGCTCAGCATCTCCTCCTGCCAAGAGTGTACTTGGGATTCCAAGGCAGAAAGTCGTGGGTTCTGACCAGGATTTGCCTAGAGGTGGGGAGGAGGGCATGGGGCTGAGGGAGGGCAGCCAGAGAGAGACAGAGACAGAGAGAACAAGGAGGAGAAGTGTGGGCAGAGACTAGTTATCCTGTGACTAGCGGGACAAAAGTGTTTCTTAAGGCAAATCCCAGGAGACATAATGAGATATTTCCTTTTCCACTTTCCTTTCTGGGGAGGTTGTCAGAGGAGCTTGTTGAGAAAACAAATACTCAGGTAGCAAGCAACCTGGAAAGGGGAGATGTACCGTGTTGCTTTGTGCTGTTTATTATTTTGTCAAACACACACTATAGACATCCACTAATAGTAATTTAACCAATTATATCTTTTAAGCGTCTTCAAAAAAATTGGCTCTTTTTGTAAAAAGAAATTGGGGTTCATTTTCCTTTTATTAAGATTTCTTTTTTAAGGAGGTAATACCAGCTTCCCTGGTGGCTCAAACAGTAAAGAATCTGCCTGCAATTCAGGAGACCCAGGTTTGATCCCTAGGTCAGGAAGATCCCCTGCAGAAGGGCATGGCTACCCACTCCAGTATTCTTGCCTGGAGAACTCTGTGGACAGAGGAGCCTGGTGGGCTACAGTCCACAGGGTCACAAAGAGTCGGACACGACTGAGTGACGAACACCTCACCTCAATGCTGCTTTATAACATTGCTTTGTGTGTACATCATATCTGAACTTCTGTACACACTATAGTCTCCACCAATAGTTTTGTTGCCAGCCATCCACATAGTTGACCTCTGTTACCCATTTTGCCATCCCCCATCTCCCTGGGAAAGATTGAAGGTGGGAGGAGAAGGAGACAACAGGATGAGATGGTTGGATGGCATCACCAGCTCAATGGACATGAGTTTGAGTGAACTCCGGGAGTTGGTGATGGACAGGGAGGCCTGGCGTGCTGAAGTCTGTGGGGTCGCAAAGAGTGGGACACGACTGAGCGGCTGAACTGAACATCTCCCTTCTCTTTTGGTAACCACTACTCTGATTGTTTTGTACATTAACACACATACACACGCACACCCAGTTTTCATCTTTCCTTCTCTTAATCATAGCACTGGATAATTTTCTTTCCAACTGAAATCACTGGAGACACAAGAATGCTGGGCCCCAGAGAGCATATCTGTGTGCTTGTGAGTTTTTGATACAGAAACCAACTCATTCATATACACAGAACATAAATTTAAGACATTGGAGGTACATTGAGTAATCTCTACAAATAGTGAGTTATTGGAAATTTAAGTTCAGAACATGGACAGAAATGCAAAGATGAGATGCTAGAGACCACAGCTCAGGTCACCCTGCACTTATTAATTCATTCTGGTTGGGGTAACCCCTCAGGCTCTGTGTCCTCACGGATAGAAGCTGATGCTGCTGTGGTTGGTCAGCACCTTTGCTGCTGGATGCTATGTCTGTGAATGGACCCACCCAGTGGGGGATGCTCTGCAATGAGAATTCCCTGCAGTTTCTACCCTGGGCTACTACTGTTTACTACGTTCAACCTTTTAGTTACTAAATCTCCAAATACGTATTTCTTCTCACAATTAAATTGAAACAATAACTCTCCCAATATAATGCCACTCTATGGGCAACCAAAAATATCCACTTTCAGTTCCCAAAGAGAGATCATTCAAATTCTCAGCAGTATCCGCTTATGGCTCCAAGTGACGGCTTTCCGGGGCAAGGTCTTGCCTTCCCTTAGTCTGCCGTGACTGTGGCTGGATAGTCTGAAGCCTAAGGAACAAGCTGAGAGTTAGCTGCAGCCAATGCCTCCTGTATAAATGGTAGCGGCGGGGGTGGGGGATGAAACAGAAAGGGAAATTGAAATATGTGAACGCACGCATGCACAGAAAGAGACTTTGTGGATAAATGCTGCTGCACTTTGGGATTTCAGGCAACGAAGCATCACTGGTATTTAGTCCTTTCCTCCTTCATACCAGCTCGGGCTCTCTTTGCCTTTGCCCAGCACCATATTTGCTCAGGTTTCTCAGTATGGAAATCCCAGGTTTTGGTGACCCTTTCTATGTTCCAATATCTTTTGCCACTGGGCAGGCTAATATACTGAGATGCACTGAAGACTCCTCTGAATTCCATCTCCAGGCCCCTCTGCTCTACATAGGGGATCCTAACCTTCCCTCAAAGTCAGGAATCCTAAGCCTCCCTCACAGTCAGTGTCAATAACAGAAAGAAGACAACGATATAACTACTATTTTAGCTGGTACACTCATGAGTTTAAGGTGCCTGAATTAAGTAGCAGTCTCAGACTGACTTAACACAAGTACTGTTGGATCAGTGGAAGAAGTTCTTGCCTGATTACTAAGGAAGTGGAATGGGAACAAAAACTGTAAATGGGTCATTTCTGTGAGAGTGAGGATCTTCACTTCTATCCCTTGGATCCTGGAAACGTATATTCTACCTGGGGAGAAACGGTGCCATATATTGCTCACCATGTCAGAGAACACAATGCATTTTACAGGACCACGTCCCAGACTGAGAAGGGGTTCTCTCTCTGCTGAGGCTGTGGGTAGATCAGATCGTTATCCTATAAGGCCATCTGCACCTGGCTGATAAATGGATTTTAAGACCCTGAATTCCATCATCGCATTGCTTTTGTTCATTCTTTAACTGTATATGTAGGTCTCTTCACATATAATTTTTTTAATGCAGGAAGCTTGCCTCTTAGTCTCCCTTACATTCATCAAGGCATCGGCTAGTGTCTCCCCCATCACGTGTTTCTGCAGTGTTTTCTACAGCCCATGCCCTGGATACATGAGTATAACCAAGAGAACACAATGGCTATACTAAGTTTATCTGAGAACTAACTTCTTGGAACATTATTCAGCAGCTCAGAGAGACAAGCAGAGGCCCATTAAAATGAGTGTAAGCAAGGGAAGCTTAGCGGTGGGAACAGAAGTGTTCCACTAAAAAAAGACCCCTCGAAGGGGCTCCCATTGGCACCTATTTTACCACTGCTTCTGGAGATTCCAGCTGCCGCTGCTCAGAATTTTACCAGGGCCTGCCCACTCCATGCTGATTCACATATGGATTCTCATTCTCACTTCACATCTCAAGTTCAGGTTTCGGAGCTTTTGTTGAAAGCAAGCAGTTGTTCTATTCCAGGTCATACGCTGGCACCTTAACTTTCAGAGATGAGGAAACTGAGTGTTTGGTCTCCTTTTTCATTTATGTAAGAGTATAACTCTTCCACAAACACTCTCACAATGGAGATTCCTCCAAAACAGGAATGAGTTTATACGCTAGGAAAATGAGAAAAGTCCACAAGTGCCGCTATAAAGGTAAGGGAGGCTGGTTACACTGCTCCCACATGACCTCAGCAAGTGCTGTATTTTAGTAGATAATCTTCCAGTAGCTGAGTGTGTTTGCTCAGTAGCTCAGCTGTGTCTGACTCTTTGCGACTCCATGGACTGTAGCCCGCCAGGCTCCTCTGTCCTTTGTCCATGGAATTTTGCAGGCATGAATACTAGAGTGGGTTGCCAATCCCTCCTCTAGGGGATCTTTTAGACCCAGGGATCAAGCCTGAGTCTCCTGAATCTCCTCCATTGGCAAGCGATGCCTTACCACTAGCGCCATTGCAAATATGTCTGCCTAATCATCGCAATTAGATCTGATCAGGTCCTGAGTTTGCCCACTGCTCTGTCAGTGTCTACTTATATTAATTTAGTGAGTTTTTTTAATCATGTTGGACATTATTGAGAGGGTTGGTGCCTGACAGTGTTAACCTTCTTAACATCTAGCTTGATTGAGCTGGTTTATGAGCAGGCGTGGAGGTTGTTTTTGTGACTCTTCACATGGTCCCCAGCGGGATGAATATAAGATGATTTTGCATGGGCTACTGATATTCTCATTTCAGAACCCAAATGGAGGCATGTACCTCTAAGATATGGTTTTAACTTGACCTTCCATCATTCTTCCAAGATACAGGGCTGCAGTGGAAACCTGCAGGTGGGAAGAGAGACAGAAGATGATTATTTAGTTACAAGCCTATCGAGGTTCAGGGGAAAAAGGAAGCTCTGGAAGCAAACTCCTATAGAGGAAAGAGTAGGTTCCACAGCCATAGAAACTCAATTCTCCCAAAGGCCAAATGAGTGTTGTACTTTTTTTTTCTTCCCTTTTCTGAATTAAGTTTGTTCTGAAATAGAAATCCTTTTCTTTTTCCTTTTACTTCCCTTCCATTCTCAGCTTCTGTCTAGGGACCCTATTTAGGATGAAAATAAATGGACCATTTCAGCATAAATGTAGCGGTGCAGGAAAGAGTGTGGAAAGTGCTTACTGCATAAAACACATCCCTTTCTGACTCATTACATCCCTTTTCTGCTGTGTATAAGTGGACACCTTTCACTAACTCACCACAGGGTGGTTGTGGACGTGCGTTTTGAAGGGAGGAGAAGTCCTCTCCCAAAATACGTAGGACTAAACTATAAACTATAAATCAAACAGACTTCTCAAAATCAATCAATTAACAAAAGAGGTCTTCCAAAACCTGTCTCAGCCAAGCTCGAAACCCAATTTTCCTGATAATTCAGTCCCAGGAATAGATATGTTTTCATGAAAGATGAGCATCTTTCATGATCAAATGATGTTCTCGTTAGAAAACTGTTCATATGGAAAATGCCAAGAATTAGCTCCCCTCAAAAGTAAAGCTTTTAAAAAGCAAATTGGAAATCAAAGTATGAGATATAACTAAGTGAGGTGATATAACCTACTTGTTATCTGCATTTTTAGGAGAGTCTTAAAAAATCCTTGGGTGTAATTAAAGGAAGATTTCTGTAGAAACATTCACAAATGAGTAACATCAAATTATTTTACTGAAGAATTTTAAAGGCACAGTAAAACAGGTATAATCTGATTTTATTTAAGATGGAAGATTATACAAATCATAAAAGCAAGGGGCCAAGGTAATACTAATGGAAATGCATAATGCTCTATAGTTTTCAAATATACACGATTACATTGTATATCCAGTGACAGTTCTTGGAAAGAATGTCTAGACACCAAATCTATATTTTTCCAGGCAGAAAGAGGCAGGAAGCCTGGAGTAGACATAACCAAACCTCAACCAGTCAATAGGTTACATTTAAATGTGTGTGTGAGTGAGTGAATGGGTGAGAAATGAGCATAAATACACTGCATACAACAGCGGGGTTTATAACTAAATGTCTACCTGAATGAGCTCATCTATGGGCAGATGCTGAGCGACCTGTACAGGAATAACATGGTGCTAAACACAAGCCAGCTCTCCATCTGGTGGGTGGGTGAAAGTACATGTGTCTTAAATTCCAGGGCAATCTCCTCTGACAGCGAACAACAGTCTTGAAGGTACTTTCTCTACATTCAAATAAAACAAGTGGATTTTTAACCTCTGTTAAATCTTAACCTCTGTAATTATAAAATTAAAAAAATCTTTGAAATATCAAATATTTTCAATCTAATAAAAGAGAAAATAAATATCAAGTAAAGGTAAATTTGTACTATTTCCTATTTGAGAAGAGGAAAAAATCAGAGACACACAACTGTCATCCTTGCAGCAAACGCTTGTTATTATTATTAATATTTTACATTTGCTTGTGATAATTTATGTTTCATCATATAAGCCAATATGGAATTCTTTACAATAATTATTTCTATTTTATAGGTAGTGAAACTGAGGCACTTTAATTTCTAAATTAGTAACTCAATCAGGTTGAAATGAAGTCACATTTATCTTCTGACTTTAAGCCCACATGGAGAGACTTACTTGACAAAGGATACTTCAAGATCATTTTATCTCCTTAAACTACAAATTTAATTATTGGGCAAACAATACATTTTAGCACAATTTCTTCTGGAAGAAGAAAAGAGATATAAAAATATATTTCAAGAAATGCAAACATATAGATGATTTATATTTTATGTATATTATGTTATGTATAAGGGCTTCCCTGATGGCTCAGAGGTTAAAGCGTCTGCCTCCAGTGTGGGAGACCTGGGTTCTATCCCTGGGTCGGGAAGATCCCCTGGAGAAGGAAATGGCAATCCACTCCAGTATTCTTGCCTGGAGGATCCCATGGAGGGAGAAGCCCTAGTAGGTTACAATCTATGGGGTCACAAAGAGTTAGACACGACTGAGGGACTTCACCTCACCTCATGTTATGTATACATATGTTTATATAATGGGAATATAACTAGAGATCTCTTCAAGAAAATTGAGGTATCAAGGGAACATTTCATGCAAAGATGGGCACAATAAAAGGCACAAATGATATGGATCTAACAGAAGCAGAAGATATTAAAAAGAGGTAGCAAGAATACACAGAACTATACAAAAAAGATCTTCACGACTCAGATAATCATGATGGTATGATCACATACCTAGAGCCAGACATCCTGGAATGCCTTAGGAAGTCAAGTGGGCCTTAGGAAGCATCAGTACAAACAAAGCTAGTGGAGGTGATGGGATTCCAGTTGAGCTATTTCAAATCTTGAAAGATGATGCTGTGAAAGTACTACACTCAATATGCCAGCAAATTTGGAAAACTCAGCAGTGCCAACAGGCCTGGAAAAGGTCAGTTTTCATTCCAATCCCAAAGAAAGGCAATGCCAAAGAATGCTCAAACTACCACACAATAGCCCTCATCTCACACACTAGCAAAGTAATGCTCAAAATTCTCCAAGCCAGGCTTCAGCAGTACGTGAACTGTGAACTTCCATATGTTTAAGCTGGTTTTAGAAAAGGCAGAGGAACCAGAGATCAAATTGCCAGCATCCACTGGATCATCAAAAAAGCAAGAGAGTTCCAGAAAAACATCTATTTCTGCTTTCTTGACTATGCCAAAGCCTTTGTCTGTGTGGATCACCACAAACTGTAGAAAATTCTTGAAGAGATGAGAATAATATACCACCTGATCTGCCTCCTGAGAAATCTGTATGCAGGTCAGGAAGCAACAGCTAGAACTGGACATGGAACAACAGACTGGTTCCAAACAGGGAAAAGAGTACGTCAAGGTTGTATATTGTCACCCTGCTTATTTAACTTATAGGCAGAGTACATCATGAGAAACGCTGGGCTGGATGAAGCACAAGCTGAAATCAAGATTGCCAGAAGAAATATCAGTAACCTCAGATACACCACCCTTATGGCAGAAAGGGAAGAAGAACTAAAGAGCCTCTTGATGAAAGTGAAAGTGGAGAGTGAAAAAGTTGGCTTAAAACTCAACATTCAGAAAACGAAGATCATGGCATCTAGTCCCATCACTTCATGGGAAATAGATGAGGAAACAGTGGAAACTGTGACAGACTTTATTTTGGGGGGCTCCAAAATCACTGCAGATGGTGACTGCAGCCATGAAATTAAAAGACACTTGCTCCTTGGAAGAAAAGTCATGACCAACCTAGACAGCATATTAAAAAGCAGAGACATTACCTTACCAACAAAGGTCCATCTAGTCAAAGCTATGGTGTTTCCAGTAGTCATGTGTGAATGTGAGAGTTGGACTACAAAGAAAGCACCAAAGAATTGATGCTTTTGAACTGTGGTGTTAAAGAACACTCTAGAGAGTTCCTTGGACTTCAAGGAGACCCAACCAGTACATCCTGAAGGAAACCAGTCCTGAATATTCATTGGAAGGACTAATGCTGAAGCTGAAACTCCAATACTTTGGCCACCTGATGTGAAGAACTGACTCATTGAAAAGACCCTGATGCTGGGAAAGATTGAAGGTGGAAAGAGAAGGGGATGACAGAGAGTGAGATGGTTAGATGGCATCACCGAATCAATGGACATGAGTTTGAGTGAACTCTGAGAGATGGTGATGGACAGGGAGACCTGGCATGCTGCAGTCCATGGGGTCACAGAGAGTCGGACATGACTGAGTTTTCCTACTGAACTGATACATATGTAAATATACATATATTTGCCTTAGAAAACAGGCTCCTGGAAAGGATGGTCTAGGTTTAAATTATAACTCCTAATATATATCATCAGGGGTGTTGAGCTTAATGAGTGCCACCTAATAACAAGAACCATCATCCCAAAGTTCACGTTTGCTTATCTCTGTTCTCTTTGAGCAACAATTGACTAACTGGTAATCAGTAAACACCTAGACAATTGCAGATATTATGCATCTGTTTTTTCCATTGTTGCAATAAGCATGTCTGTTTTTTAAAAAAATAAATTCTAGAAATTTCCCAATAGGGCAATAGAAACTGTACATCTTGTTTCCTTGCACCATGACCTTTAAAAGTTAAGTTCCCCTAAAAGGTAATGTTTACTTTGGCAACAGGTACAAGGGATTCACTGAGCACTGAAATTCCCTGAGAAATGGGGATGTCATTGATCTTTACTTTTCAGTTATAGTATGGACTTTAAGAGAAATGCATTCCTCATTCATGTGTAAATACAGGTACTTTTTTTTTTTAACTTGGAAACTGTGAGTTTTATACAGATGTAATAAGCAATCACTGCTATTTCATTGCTGATAGAAAAGACCCAAGCATCTGCTATACTCCTTGGAATATAGTAAGGAGCAGAGGGCAGTATCAGGTATGACTGGTTTTCTTAAGCACAGTCCCCAAGAGCAGAACAGGGCAAGGAAAGGTCTTACCTTTAGTCCGTGTCCACTCCCTAGAGTACCTTGTCCCTATTCTTGCCTTTGCAAAATATCCTGACTTTCTCAGCCCAAATCGATCTCCCTCTTCTCACTGATACTTAAATTTTATGGAAAATCAGCAACGTGTGCACTACTATAACCACTCGCTAGTCTTTAGGTCTCATAGGTAGCTTAACCTCACCCTGCCTATGACTGCTGCTGCTGCTGCTAAGTCGCTTCAGTCATGTCTGACTCTGTGCGACCCCACAGATGGCAGCCCACCAGGCTCCCCCTTCCCTGGGATTCTCCAGGCAAGAACTCTGGAGTGGGTTGCCATTTCCTTCTCCAATGCTCATGAAACTGAAAAGTAAAAGTGAAGTCGCTCAGTCGTGTCCGACTCTTAGCGACCCCGTGGACTGCAGCCCACCAGGCCCTCCGTCCATGGGATTCTCCAGACAAGAGCACTGGAGTGGGGGGCCATTGCCTTCCATAATATGTAGATATTAACGGCTGTCCCATCTCCTTGTTCTTTTATTCACTTTTAGAGCCCTGTGTGATAATCAAAAACTAAGTACTTTGAAAAAATGCAAAATATGTTACAAGCATGAAGCAGTGGGTGAATTCCCTCCCAAACTAAACACTTCATTGGCTCTAACGGTGCAGCTATTTATATCTCTCTATATGTTCATTGATAAAATTATATCTAACTGTCTTTCTATGCATGCGTATCTATTCATATGACTATCCTGTTCCGTTTGTTGCGCCTGATCAGATCTCACCATCCCAACCAGATTACAGTTTCCATGGACTGTGGCTTTTAAATATATATATATATCCCACCGTGCTGGGTCTTAGTCGCGGCTTGTGGAATCTTTCAGCTGTGGTGTGTGAGCTCTAGCTCCCTGATCCGGGACTGGACCCCGGCCGACTGGAGCCTGGAGGCTTAGCCACTGGACCGTGGGGGAAGCCCCTACCGTGGCTTCTGTTTCTCTTCTGTCCCTCAGCATAGCTAGCGCAGTTCTGGTCATAGAGCACGTGCTCAATAAAGCGTCATTTAATGACTGACTTACGACGTGTGCATTGCTATGCCAGCCAGAGGATTTCCCTGGTGGCTCAGATGTTAGAGAGTCTGCCTGCAACACAGGAGGCCCAGGTTTGATCCCTGGGGCATGAACTGGACGGGGATGATCCCCTGGAGAAGGGAAGGGCAATCCACTCTAGTATTCTTGCCTGGGGAATCCCATGGACTGAGGAACCTGGCAGGTTACTGTCCATGGGATCACAAGGAGTTGGACACTTTCACACACTTTTCATTTCAGGGTCTTTCTGGAAAGCCACCTTTTTGGGGTGGTTTCACACAACCTTTGTTCTGTGACTGGTACCCTGGTGTGTGCAGAGTGACAGGTCATTGCGATCACACAACCCAAGGACTCTGAGGGCACGAAGGACTCCAATTGGTTTCAAATTTATCATGGCTTTGTTCTCACTTGTGTTCCACGTGTGGCAAAACTAAAAATATATCTTTCAAGTGTGCTGGAAGGCCATATAGATTCAGGGAGAATATTCCCTACTGTGTTCTGTCTGCTGCCTGCAGAGGCAGCGGTTTTATAACTGACTGTGCGAATGACTCACCTGTTGGCCGGCCTATCTGCAAGCGCCAGGCAGACAGTCCTTCCCTTGCATTGGTGGCCACGGTGCTGCGCTCAGAGCAGAGGGGGTTAAAAGATTTGGTTTCCCTTCAGTCACCGTTCAGAAGTACACAATGCAAGTCAACCATTGTTTAATTTATTTTGCTTTGTTAGATGGTGGCGTTAATTAATTTTGCTTTGTTGCCTCGCTTGCCTCTCGATAACATCATTCTTTTTAATAGCAACAGGACCTTGCGAATGTCAAGCAGCCTGCCCCAGTCATGACGGGCTGCAACACAAAAGCACATTAGAGTTTGGAGGCACCGCAAATAACTACTTTAGGGGGAGAAAAAGGCAATAGCTGTAATTATGTTTGTGTCTGCCCGTGAGCCGCCGCTTTCTTTTTTCTCTCTTTCTCTCTCCCAGTGTCCTTAATGGATTTTTTTAGCACAAAAATAAATAAATAACTAACTCAGCATCTTTGTCAAGCACTCAGTGGCCTCTGCCTTTTGGACACTCAGCTCTTTCTATCTGGCCCACCTGCTGCACTGAGTTACACTCCCTGAGGCTTACGGTGCTCAGACCCTCTGACTTGGGTCTGACTTGGGTCTACTTGATTGACCTGCTTCTTGAGCCGTTTTGTATGGTCTCTATCCCTTCAAAGTTATTTTTTTCTTTATTAGATTAAAGCCTGCTTGTGTCCCCGAACTATATTCCCACATCCTCTGGTCAATATCAGGGCTAATGTGATGTTTCCTTTCCATCAAAGGGACTTTAGAAGGACCTTGTGTTCCTGGGAGATTCTGAATCTTCAGTTTGTCATCAAGACGAGAAAGAGAAAGAATCATTGCTTTACATCTTAGTCTCCCAAGATTTCGACTCATTTGCCAGCTTCTCGCAGTTGGGTCTGGCTTTGTATGCCTAGCTGTCTAGTGTTAGTCGTTCGGTTGCGTCCAACTCTTTGTGACCCCATGAACTGTAGCCTGTCTGACTCCTCTGTCGATGGGGATTCTCCAGGCAAGAATACTAGAGTGGGTTTCCATTCCCTTCTCCCAGGCCTTGTATCCCAGAGGTATTTAAAAGTTGAAAATCAGATTAAATTAGTAAAGGGAGTTCTGTACTCCCGGTACCCTCAGAGTGATGGCTGTTGCGGACTTACAGTTGGGTGAATTAAAAGAGTAGCTGTGATAACAAAGATGTGGAAGAAGCCTTGCTTTCCATTTTCAGCATGAAATTAGGTAAGTGAGGGTATGGGGAAATAAAGTCATGTGTGTATGTATGCAAATTCAGTGCCTTTGGTCTCGTATAAGATCATCTCTGGATTCCACAGACACAGGACGCTCACCAAGTGTTAAAAATAGGAGACCACCTGTAAGACCTCAAGTCTATGCAGTTATGAAAATTCAAGGCATGCTGGAGCAATGTAATCGTGAGCTGACTGGATATGAGGAGGCTTATGTCCACAGGGGCTAAAGAGATGCGGTTATGAGGGTGGACAAACCTATTTGGTGTCTTGCTTTAGGTTCTTGACTTTCACGTGAAAGGATTGTTGTGCCATTCTATACGTCACGGGAAAGTGGAAGCCACGAAGACACTGAGCCGTGGAAGGAGATGATCAATACTACAACTTAGGAAGAATCATCTGGAGTCAGAGGAAGTACGTGGTGGGGGGGAAACTGGTAAGAGATGATAAGATCTGGGCGGTTGTGTTAGGAACATGTGTAAAAAATGTGGGGAGTCGCTCTGGAAAACTAGGTGTTTGGAAGAATGATAGTGACAACCAGCAAGCAATGGAGAGGCTATCTGCCACAATAGGGGCTTCCCTGCTAGCTCAGCTGGTGAAGAATCCACCTGCAGTGCAGGAGACCTTGTTTCAACTCCTGGGTTGGGAAGATTCCCTGGAGAAGGGATAGGCTACCCACTTCAGTATTCTTGAGCTTCCCTTGTGGCTCAGCTGGTAAAAAAAAAAAAAAAAATCCACCCATAAGGTGGGAGACGTGGGCTCGATCCCTGGATTGGGAAGGTGCCCTGGAGAAGGGAAAGGCTACTCACGCCAGTGTTCTGGCCTGGAGAATTCCGTGGATGGTATAGTCCGTGGGGTCACAAAGAGCCAGACACAACTGCGTGCCTTTCACTTCTCGTCACTTCTGCTACAATAAACAAGATGGCAGACTTCATGATGAGATCAAAGTGCAGTCAAAGCCCTGCCTGTCCTTTGCTCACTCACTGAGACCCCTTGCCATCTGCATCGGTGTGTCCTTAAGGAAGGGATGGATGCATATTCTCTGTTGTGTCTTGTTCTCAGCACAGTGCCAACTGCTATTTTATAGATTTTCACCCTGTTCAAATCCTCACTGGTATCTTTTCATTCCATCATGAAGACTATCTTTTTATTTTTTTCCTGACTTTCGAAGAAGAAAACTGAAGTGAAGAAGGGTTAACTGGCTGCCCTGGGGAGGGCGGTGGTTGGGGGATGCTGAACTGGCAGTTTGATATGAGTAGAAGGAAACGCCATATACAGAATGTGTAAACAAGGTCCTCCTGTATAGCACAGGGAATTCTATTCAATATCCTGTGATAAACCATAGTGGGAAAGGATATGAGAAAGAATGTATATCTGTACCTCCTCGTGGCTCAGATGAGGAAGAATCTGCCTGCAATGTGGGAAACCCAGGTTCAATCCCTGGGCTGGGAAGATCCCTGGAGTAGGGAATGGCAACCGACTCCAGTATTCATGCCTGGAGAATCCCATGGACAGTGGAGCCTAGCGGGCTATAGTCCATGGGGTTGCAAAAAGTTGGACATGACTGAGAGACTAACACACACACACACGTATCTAAATCACTTTGCTGTACAGCAGAAATAAACTCAACATTGTAAATTAACTATACTTGAGTAAAGCAAATTGAAACAAATAAAGGCTAACTAATTCACACAAACTCCTATACTTAGTTAATACCATTATCCAGAATTAAACTCGAGTACCACAATTTTCCACGCCCAACACTACCTCTCTGTTTCAGAGAAAAAGCAATCAAAACAAGGCTATGATTCAAAAGATAAAGGGAAAAATAATGAATCCAGAAAACAAGTAAAATCCTGGTTTCGCAGCTAGTAGAAATGAATGTCCAAGGAAAGGGAGGGCCAGAAGTAAAGAGCCCGTGGGGTCGGCACTCTGCAGGCACTCTGCACGGGATCTCGTCGCCTGCCCTCCCCGCCAGAACAAGCCTTCCTCTGAGCGCTTTCATCCCGTGAGTGCTGGACTAGAGAATCCTCAGTGACTCTCCACCGCCTTAGGACAAAGGTGCAATCACCTTAGCGTGCCTTCTGAAGTCTTCACCTTGGCCCTGGCGCACACTTATAACTGTCCCTTCCAATCAACTCTTTGGAGCATGGTTTGCACTTGACCATCTTTTTCACCACTGAAGTCTCCCCAAAACATGCCTTCATGCTTCCCCATGGTGGTCTCTCTGCTTCTCTGAGTTCATGGGAGCCTTGGGAGATGGGTAAGGGAGGGCTCTGGAACCTGGCTTCTGAAGTTCTCACCTTCACTCTGCACTGCCGGCCGTGGGACTGTGGCTGAGAGACTTAACCACCCTGAACCTCAATTTCCACATCTATAGAATGGGTGTAGAGACAACATGACCTCAGGGGGTCGTTTTGACACATTTCAAGGACTGCATTCCATAGTAGAGGATCAACCATCATTTGCTTCTTTTATGATCTTTGGCCTTCTTTCAAAGTCTAGAACAAAAATCCCTTCATTTGAAAGGACATCTTTGACCTCAACAAATTACCTACACTTCTAAATTCCTCAAAATTTCCCAGAAGTTATTTGGCATTTACATGTCTTGTGTGGTTATCTGGTGAATGCAGTGTGTGTGTGTGTATTTTAATTAGATTGTGAACTACTTGAGGATGGAATGCTTTTAAATAATTTTCTTTAATTCTCAGTGTAGCAGGGAGTCCTTTCCAGATAGGGGGCTCTCAATGAGCATTTCCTATTGGAATGTGAAAAAGTGTTCTGATGAACAGTTACAGCCACATTACAAATGACTGGATCAGATGTCAGCAGAAGTAATAGATAACTAACTGGGACAGTCTGCGGGAGGATGTTCATTAGTCAGTTAAAGGAGCACTTTCTATCTGACCTTGTTGACATGAGTCTGTCTGTCGTGTAAATGGCAGCATCGGAGCACAGGAGGACCAGGCTGGGCGGGGCAGGAGAGATACTGCATTTGTATGCCAATTGCTGTGTCCTAAATATACTTTTGAGGTCACCTGCTTTGTACCTTTCTCTACTTATCTTTTTAATAACTTAAAAATTCTATTCTTAATAATCGATTGGAATTAAAGAAAAGCAGACATGGCAAATTAAATATCTTAATTAAATGCACATCTCAGAGCCTTAATTTAATATATTACCTAAAGCTCCATGCACTCAAGATATCTTAATTTGTACCACATACAAGCACACCTCTTTCTGTTCTTTTATTTCAGGCAGTAAATGGTGCAGGTGGCCCCTTACAGTTCTTAATGGAAAGCAAAATTTCTACGACAAAACAGTACTACATATGCAAACAGCCTCTACTTATTTTCAAGCATAAGCTGTTTATCCTGGGTAGGTCATTAAGACTTTTAAAAAACTATTTGAGTCACTCAAGCCACTCATTCATAAACTAACCAAAGAAAAGTATGCATTGTGACTTTAGATTCTGGGATAATTAGCAATGACTTAGTTTAACTGAGGTTAAAGTGATCTCAAGACTTCAGTGAAATTTTTTAAAATCATATTTTCTCTAGGAAAGAAGAAGTCTTTTGCTACCAGCCAGAAATAAAAATAATAGGAACATATATCATAGGAAAATATGTGCTAAATTCCATATTTTCTGTTTTCTGTAAAGTTAGATTTCTATTGTTGCTGTTTAGTCACTAAGTAGTATCTGACTCTTTGCGATCCCATGAACTATAGCCCACCAGGCTCTTCTGTCCATGGAAATCTCTAGGCAAGAATACTGATGTGGGTTCCATTCCTTTCTCTGTGGGATCTGCCCAACCCAGGGATCAAACCTGGGTCTCCCGCATTATAGACAGATTCTTTATCATCTGAGCCACCAGGGAAGCCCTAGAGAATCATTAATTTTAGAAATAATTCAATGTATCAATATAATTTCTACTGCTTTGGCTTTAGGAAACTTTAATTTTTTATTGCAAGTAGAAGATGAAGTAGAGTTGGCCACCATGGGAATTAAAGATTATGCTCAAGTATAATACAAGAAGTTGGAAGAACATCTTGAAAACCAATCACGCTACCTTCATTAAGCCAGCAGAACACTCTTTGGTATCTTAATTTAGAGCAGCGGGAAACAAAAAGCAAGTGGTGGAAAAATCCTCAGGCATTTTCATAGAAAATGCATTAAAATAACAAAATACCCTGACGATTAAAAAAATATATATATTAGATGCATGAATTTTCTTCTAATGAATGCCATGTCTGACATCATGGCAGATATATGTTGTACTTGATATAAAAGGATAAAGCATGCCTAAGGTTCAAGAACTTGAAGATATGCAGTAAAAGTAATACAGAATAACAACGCTTAAAGCGAAACAAAGAAACTCTTTTCCCGTATTTTAAATTTTATCTCTTTTTCTTCCGATGCTATGCCACACAATTCATTTAGATAGGCTGGTTTACCTGATTTATATGCAGCCGTTGTGTTTATGGGTGATGGGGAATTTTTTTCCCAGTGTTACAATGAGCCTTTAAAAAGGATTATATTCTACTGGCAAGCTAAGAAGGATGTTTAAACATGGCTCTCTCAGCATTTATCTCTGAGTGATTGAATCTGAGTATCTCCTAGGAGTGACATATTTGATTGTGAAACTTTCGGATTGCACTTCAAAGGCCACAGAGTAAGCATTACTCCTGGTTTCTCTGAACGGCTAAGTTGCTCCAAAAGGGTGCATGGTGACCTTGACGATGACACCTGTTAATTGAAGCCAAAATAGCCTGTGATGCAGAAATCCAGCAATATCAGCAGTGAATGGGGTGGGGGCTTTGTGGGTCTCTGAGTGACTGGGCTGGGCTGGGTTTTGATGCCTGCCTTTGAAGTCCCTTATTCAGTTTTAGTTTCTGGAATATCTGCCACCCTTGCACCCACTATTCTACTTCGCTCAGGAAGAGTACAGGCCAGTGCCACCTAAAACACAAAGCTCAGACTTCCTGAAAATGACTGATTATCTCTAGCCTAGGCTAGAAACAGGAGGCTAGAAATCACCAATGGGGAACGAAGCGTGCTGGGCTTTCTGGCAACGCGAGAACTAAAACAACCCGGCACACCAGTCAGAATGAGGAATGTTGCCAAACCGACCGAGTTCTCTTTCATGACAGTTAAGTGATATTAGTCCTCATTTCTCAAATGAAAAGCATTCCCCATCATTTGCCAGCTCCCATCATGGATCAGGTTGTTATTTGTCCGGCACAAAGCATAACACACTAAAAAACAAACAAACAAAAATAACTACCCTCTGCCACGAATAATGAACATTTTCTACATAAAAGAAGATACTCCAGAAATGTTGAGCCGTCTTTCGTGTAAGAAGGTTTGCGGGACTAATTTATGGACTGATAAGGTCATTGGTTTGGGGCTTTTGCTCACTTTTTAGTTCTCTTTTTTAATCTCATTCTCTTCGTTTTCTTTATTACTAAGAGGGAGGCAGACGCACAAAAAACCTGTTATCTATTATCCCTGTTCCAAATTTTGCTGGTTCTCAGTCCCTAGGGTTCAAAGTCAATATGTTTGGTAATGACTTTTTACAAAGAAAAAGGAAAAGGGAACGGAGATTGGATTTCGAGTGTTATGATCAATGGTTATCTGAACTTTCAGCTGAGTTGGGCTTAAAGAACTCGGCATCAGTTGTGTAGGAAGGTATATCGTCTACAGCGCCAAACTGACAGGACACTAAATAACACTAAATAAAACAGCGCAGTTTCCCCCGCCCCCTCCTCTCCTTCCCTCCCCCCTCTCAGTCTCCTTCTCCCTCTTCTACACACACACACACGCACACACACGCGCGCACACACACACACACACACACACACGCACACACACACTCACTCCTACTTCTGGTAAAAAATCAGGGAGTCTCTGACCCATATTGTAAACAGAAAACCATCAATAACTGACTTTGCTATCAATTTGAACATCCAGAGTTTCTATTACTCACGTCTTTTCCCCGCTTCAACTGACTTCCTAATTGGTTTCAAATTAGCTTTATTGTTTGTATTGTGTTGGCTTTGGGGTGTGAAAATATATAAAGATGGGTCATTCTGTCTTAAAAAACATATGCTGACGTGTTTTGCAAACACCACTAGGAAAAGAGATCCTGCATGCAAATTTAGAAACACAATTCAAACATAATTTTTCACGGGTTTCACACAAACCCTATCCAACATGAAAGGAAACTGATAGTATGTTTTGAAAAGGAAAACAAAAGTTTTTAAAAAGTGCCAATTTCACCAGTTCTTACTTGTAAATAAGTTAGCTTTTTGGCTTACAATATTACACAGGAAATAGTGTTGTATTTTGAAATTAAAATGTCCATCTTCTTCTTTTTTTTCCTCTTAAGAATTGTCCCTAGATATTTTATTTTTTTCCTTTTTGAAGGACTGTGTGAAAAAAAAACTTCATGTGTGTACTTGTATGTATATATATATGCACACATGTGTGTGTAGTGTATATAAGTATTTGTGTGTACATGTAAGTATGTCCATCTGTGGGGTTTTCCCATTTGGAAACTACGTTTCCTGATCGTTGGAAATGACTTGGGTGCAGCACCTTTGGTGCGTAAGCAAAGCTGAAACGTTCAGGATCACAGTGGATATCCCCACATAGTTGTGTCAAATTTTTGACCCTCAAATCCTAAAAGCACACAGATTTCCAAGATCTGGTAGTTCAAGGGACCCAAGGAGTGGCCAGCCCAGCTCTTAAGGTACATAATCCTAGCAACCTGGCTGCCTGCTGCCTCCAAAGCTTTGGGAGATTCTTGAAGCATCTCACAACAGTTGGGATCCCTGGGGCTGTGAACCGGGAAGTGGAGGAAAGAGGGTGAGAATGGCTGGCTTTTCAGTGCTGGCTCTGTTGGTGTAACTGGCTGAGTGTTCGATGCTAGAGCAGGTCTCCCATCCCAAAGCTAACACCTGACGGGGCTCTGCTTGTAAACTACACTCTGCTTTCCAGGCAGATGCTCAGCATCACGAGCTCTGGGAGCTCACAGCATCTGTTCTGTCCCAAGCATCTGATTGTCTCTGCTTTGATGGGAATACTTGGAGACTGTCTAGGCACAGCTGGATGTGTGCCCTGACAAAGTAGTTCAGATGAGAGAAAAAAAAAAATCTTAAACTTCTAGACATACTTGAAAAGGGAAAGCAAAACACCAACTTAGCAGGCATTCGCCAGATGTCTCTGCTCCAATCTGAAGGCAAACTAGAGCAGAGCTATGACACCGAAGGCCCTTAAGCTCCTGCTGTAGATTTGTTATTAATTAAAAATCCAGCAAGGGAAATCTCAGGTTCTTTAAAGGAATGCTTTATCTATTTCCCCATATGAGGATGAACTCTTATAAGTTCTATTTTATGATACTCATATCGATGGTTTGGGAGAATGAATTAATTGTTGGGGGAACAAAGCGGGTGAGTGAACACAGAAAAAAAAAGTCATACCCAAAGAACAATTAAATGAGATAGGTCATATGATCAGGGCTGAAGATACTCCTGATGATCCTCTGGGTTCCTTTCTTTCTGTATAAAGGGACTCAGAGAAAGTGCAATCTTCCCAAGGATTATTATTTAAGTCTACAAGTGTATTGAGAAGCTTAACGCATGGAAATCAAAATTTGAACGACTATTAGGGAATTAAGAGTTCCTTCAGATAGCCCTTATCATAATTGAAATTGCCTCCTGATTCTAGTACCTGCAATTCCAATAACATTCTTTCTTTTTTTCCCCTAATTCAGTTCATGGGTAGAAGGCACATTAAAAAAAAATCTTTATTTTGTGTTGGAGTATACCTGATTAGCGGGGCACTTTAGCTGGAAAAGAATCGTTTGCAATTGGGAGACCTGGGTTCGATCCCTAGGTTGAAAAGATTCCCTGGAGGAGGGCATGGCAGCCCATGCCAGTATTCTTGCCTGGTGAATCCCTATGGACATAGAAGCCTGGCAGGCTACAGTCCATGGGGTTGCAAAGAGTTGGACACGGCTAAGCGACTAAGCCCCACAGAACACAAAGCTGATCAGCAATGCTTTGATAGTTTCAGGTGAAGAGAAAAGGGACTCAGCCACACGTATACATGGATCCATTCTACCCCCGATTCCTCTCCCATCCAGGTTGCTGCATAACACTGAGCAGAGTTCCATGTGCTATACAGGAGGTCCTTGTTGGTTACCCATTTTAAATAGAGCCATGTGTACATTTCCATCCCAACCTCCCTTTCCCTTGCTGCACATTTTTCAATACTAGACATTTTTTTGTGTCTGATATAATGAAGGGAATTGAAAGACTCAAAACCACAATGAAATAAATCATTACTATTTAAAATCACTACCCTGTGGCTTAGACAGTAAAGCATCTGCCTACAATGTGGGAGACCTGGGTTCGATCCCTGGGTTGGGAAGTTCCCCTGGAGGAAGAAATGGCAACCCACTCCAGTATTCATGCCTGGAAAATCCCATGGACAGAGGAGACCGATAGGCTACAGTCCATGGGGTTGCAAAGAGTCGGACACAACTGAGCGACTTCACTTTACTTCACTACTAATACAATCACTACTACAGTAAAATGATGTTTCCCATTATCCATAAAGCATAAAGAATTATGTCATGTTTTCCTGTGTCTGAGTTCAGTCCCCTCTGTAGCTTTGATAAACTCTTTTTTATTATTATTAATCTGCTGCTGCTGCTGCTAAGTTGCTTCAGTCGTGTCCGACTCTGTGCAACCCCATAGACAGCAGCCCACCAGGCTCCCCCATCCCTGGGATTCTCCAGGCAAGAACACTGGAGTGGGTTGCCATTTCCTTCTAACAATGACATTTAAACCCTAGGATGTCAAGTTCAGGCATTCGCCAGATGTCTCTGCTCCAATCTGAAGGCAAACTAGAGCAGAGCTATGACACCGAAGGCCCTTAAGCTCCTGCTGTAGATTTGTTATTAATTAAAAATCCAGCAAGGGAAATCTCAGGTTCTTTAAAGGAATGCTTTATCTATTTCCCCATATGAGGATGAACTCTTATAAGTTCTATTTTATGATACTCATATCGATGGTTTGGGAGAATGAATTAATTGTTGGGGGAACAAAGCGGGTGAGTGAACACAGAAAAAAAAAGTCATACCCAAAGAACAATTAAATGAGATAGGTCATATGATCAGGGCTGAAGATACTCCTGATGATCCTCTGGGTTCCTTTCTTTCTGTATAAAGGGACTCAGAGAAAGTGCAATCTTCCCAAGGATTATTATTTAAGTCTACAAGTGTATTGAGAAGCTTAACGCATGGAAATCAAAATTTGAACGACTATTAGGGAATTAAGAGTTCCTTCAGATAGCCCTTATCATAATTGAAATTGCCTCCTGATTCTAGTACCTGCAATTCCAATAACATTCTTTCTTTTTTTCCCCTAATTCAGTTCATGGGTAGAAGGCACATTAAAAAAAAATCTTTATTTTGTGTTGGAGTATACCTGATTAGCGGGGCACTTTAGCTGGAAAAGAATCGTTTGCAATTGGGAGACCTGGGTTCGATCCCTAGGTTGAAAAGATTCCCTGGAGGAGGGCATGGCAGCCCATGCCAGTATTCTTGCCTGGTGAATCCCTATGGACATAGAAGCCTGGCAGGCTACAGTCCATGGGGTTGCAAAGAGTTGGACACGGCTAAGCGACTAAGCCCCACAGAACACAAAGCTGATCAGCAATGCTTTGATAGTTTCAGGTGAAGAGAAAAGGGACTCAGCCACACGTATACATGGATCCATTCTACCCCCGATTCCTCTCCCATCCAGGTTGCTGCATAACACTGAGCAGAGTTCCATGTGCTATACAGGAGGTCCTTGTTGGTTACCCATTTTAAATAGAGCCATGTGTACATTTCCATCCCAACCTCCCTTTCCCTTGCTGCACATTTTTCAATACTAGACATTTTTTTGTGTCTGATATAATGAAGGGAATTGAAAGACTCAAAACCACAATGAAATAAATCATTACTATTTAAAATCACTACCCTGTGGCTTAGACAGTAAAGCATCTGCCTACAATGTGGGAGACCTGGGTTCGATCCCTGGGTTGGGAAGTTCCCCTGGAGGAAGAAATGGCAACCCACTCCAGTATTCATGCCTGGAAAATCCCATGGACAGAGGAGACCGATAGGCTACAGTCCATGGGGTTGCAAAGAGTCGGACACAACTGAGCGACTTCACTTTACTTCACTACTAATACAATCACTACTACAGTAAAATGATGTTTCCCATTATCCATAAAGCATAAAGAATTATGTCATGTTTTCCTGTGTCTGAGTTCAGTCCCCTCTGTAGCTTTGATAAACTCTTTTTTATTATTATTAATCTGCTGCTGCTGCTGCTAAGTTGCTTCAGTCGTGTCCGACTCTGTGCAACCCCATAGACAGCAGCCCACCAGGCTCCCCCATCCCTGGGATTCTCCAGGCAAGAACACTGGAGTGGGTTGCCATTTCCTTCTAACCATGACATTTAAACCCTAGGATGTCAAGTGACAGTTTTTCAATATGAACAAACTTTCTTTGGTGCCAGCTTAGTTTTCAAATCCTGGCAATTCATAACAGAAAACCAAGGCAATCTATGCTTTCTCATATCATACTTACAAAGTAGTTTCAAAAATAGAATTTCATGATAAATATCATATGATATCACTTATTTGTGGAATGTAAAATATGATACAGACGAATTTATTTAGAAAATAGAAAGGCTCACAGACATAGAGAACAAATTTATGGTTGCCAAAGAGGAAAGGGGAGAGGGATAAATTGTGAATTTGGGATTAACAGATACACACTACTATATACAAAACAGATAAACAACAAGGACCTACTTCTGGCAATATCCTACTTCCAGGTTCACTATCTTGTAATAACCTATAATGTAAGAAAGTATGAAGAGAAAAAAAAAATATATATTTACGTATAACTGAATCACTTTGCTGTAAACCTGAAACATTGTAAATCAACTATACTCCAATAAAAAATAGAATTTTTACATGCTGATGTGTTTATGAGGTACATGTGAAATACTAACCTGTTTCAACTTGCAAGTAGAATAATGAATGTACAACAGGATTCACACAGACTAATTCTTTCTAAATACACTTGCATATGTCTGCTTTAGAGAAAGGAAACATACATGAAGGTAAAAGGCATGACGTATGCCACACGTTATCACAGTGAGAATGAGAGAGAGATAAAGAGAGAAAGAGTTAGTGAGAGAGGCAGGGAGAGAGAGAGATCTATCCTGGGGTTAACATTAGAAATGGGTGCCCAGGTAGCTGTGGGGATGATAAGGGAGACAGGACAGAATTCAGCAACAGGTTGTAATAATATCTGAGGAATTAAAAAATGTATTTACAAATTTCAGCCATGGAGAATGGAAGAACGCTGAAACCACAGATACAAAAGGCATATTTGGCAAAAGTGATGAACTGTTTTTTGAAGTATGGACACTTTGGACTTGAAAAATAATTAGTAAGAAGTGAAATCTCCTTCTCCATAGCTTTAATGGTAATTCTGAACACAATGCCATTACTAAGAGACAGAAACGGTGTCCAATCATTTATCAAAATTGTCAAAACATGTAACACAATGGCACTTTCTCGGTCTGGAACTGAGCTAATGTACGTTGAAAATATGTCTTTTCCCCCAGGTCCCAGCTCACAGCTTCCTTCTCTTCAAGCAAGTACTATTAGGAATTGGGGTATGTGTTCTTTTAGACATGACCTTGTAGCTCAGTTGGTAAAGAATCTGCCTGCAATGAAGGAGATCTGGGTTCGATTCCTGGGTAGAGAAGATTCCCTGGAGAAGGAAATAGCAACCCACTCCGGTATTCTTGCCTGGAGAATCCCACGGACAGAGGAGCCTGGCAGGCTACCGTCCATAGGGCTGCAAGGGTCAGACACGTCTTAGCGGCTGAACCAGCACCATACATATATACATGCGGCAGCAGTTATGAGGCCCCTTTTCCACATTACCTGCAGCATGCCATAATCACTATTTTGCCTTCTTATTTCCACTTCTCTCTCATTTACCCCTTCTCTTCCCATCTCTATACCTTTGCGGGTATGTGTTGTACACTTTGTAGGCTACTGCTAACCTTTTCAAGGTTAAGATACTATATTACCTCATCTCTAATGAGAAATCTTAAAAATTCCATCATCAGTATAGAAAATACATTTAATCGTCTTTCACCACATACTGACTTTCTAATTACACCATCTTCAGTGGTCATCCATAGGCTTAAGCAGAAGATATAAGCGGTGGAAAATGTGGGCTCTAGAGCAGGTGAGCACTGGTGGGTGGCTTTGGAAGTGAGCGGTCCAGACTCCCTCCCACAGAAGCTTCTGTGAGGTGTGCAGTTAGCTGGCAGAGCCCACTACAGTGCTTCTGGGATCTGCAGCCCATTTAAGCTCAAGCTACGCTTCCCCTGGGCAGCTCTTGGCCAATGACTAAGCACGGCAGCATACTGGAACCTGGCCAGTTCCATAAGCGACCTTTGTCTGGAGCCTCTGGTGGCCTGACTATGACCTTCCCTGAATTCCATCATAGTCTGAGATTCTTCCTCTTCAGTTCTTTGTTCATCCCTGCTTTCCTTCGCAGGTATTAAAATGGTAGAAGACTCTCTCCACCTACTTCTGCTTCTTCCCTCTTTACCTTTCACAAGCATTGCCCCCAATAAATCTCTTGCACTTTTGCTTGATATTGACATCTGTTCCCTAAAGGACCCAGACTGGCCACTGGGTTTACATTTTGATCCAGTATGTCCTAGTTTCATGACCATGATTTATCTAATTTCTCTCTTTCCTCACTACTCACTTTTGATTATCACAGAAAGAATGCATGCAAAAAACATCAGATAATTAAAAATTTCTGCCCATTTTCCTGGGCAACCTTCCTCAATTAATTTATTTTAAAAAGAAGAACAGATAAAGTTCCTAGCCCTTATATTTTGTAAAAACTCTTTATTTTAATATTACATTTGATGGCTAATTCTCCTGGTCACAAAATTATGAATATAAATTTTATTTTCCTAAAAACTGAAGGCATTGCTTTCTAGTAGTGAGTGTCACTAGTCATTGGTCACTGTTGAAAAAGCTAATGACAATGTGAAACTTAGTCTTCTGTAGGCAACTATATTTACTTTTTAGGAGTTTGAAAAATTTTGCATTTACTTCTGATGTTTAAGTATTTCACTGGAGTGCTTCAAGGCACAGACCTGTTCTGGTTTATCCTGCTTGATACTCAGAAAACTTTTTTCTCCTATGAGTGATTTATAGCTATCTTCAGATCTGGGGAATTTTCATCTATTATTTCTTTGATTATCATCTCAGTGTCTATTCACTCTCCTTCTGCTAACTCATATTTTATGGGAATCTTGAACTTCTTGACTGATAAATTTATGTGCATTTCTCTCACATTTTTACAGAATTATTTTTGATTATTTCATGTCCTGCATATATCCTCTTCTTGACTTTTTGCATATATATTTCTAACTTATAAGAATTATGCCTAACTTTCCTTCTGATTATTTCTTTTTTACTACAGCAGGTTGGGTGGCATCACCGACTCAATGGACATGAGTCTGAGTAAACTCCGGGAGTTGGTGATGGACAGGGAGGCCTGCCGTGCTGCAGTCCATGGAGTCACAGAGTCAGACACAACTGAGCAACTCACTGAACTGACTGACTGAAGCACTGGGGATTTTATAGAGATAATGGTCTACCTTAGTGTATCATAGCGAGTTAGACGAGATAGTGAATATGTCTGGAATGAACTGCTTTTTATTATTAATTGTGCCCATCTTTTCTTATCACTTTTGTTAAACTTCTTTCTTAGTTAATTTTTACAGTTCACAGACATTTCTCTCACATTTTTACAGAATTATTTTTGATTATTTCATGTCCTGCATATATCCTCTTCTTGACTTTTTGCATATATATTTCTAACTTATAAGAATTATGCCTAACTTTCCTTCTGATTATTTCTTTTTTACTACAGCAGGTTGGGTGGCATCACCGACTCAATGGACATGAGTCTGAGTAAACTCCGGGAGTTGGTGATGGACAGGGAGGCCTGCCGTGCTGCAGTCCATGGAGTCACAGAGTCAGACACAACTGAGCAACTCACTGAACTGACTGACTGAAGCACTGGGGATTTTATAGAGATAATGGTCTACCTTAGTGTATCATAGCGAGTTAGACGAGATAGTGAATATGTCTGGAATGAACTGCTTTTTATTATTAATTGTGCCCATCTTTTCTTATCACTTTTGTTAAACTTCTTTCTTAGTTAATTTTTACAGTTCACAGTCTGCTAGAGTTATTTAAAATTAGATATTCAGCACTTTTCCAGGGTTTACTAGAAGCACTCATTTAACTCGGATTTCATTTGCTGCTTAAGCATACACCTCCCTCCCCCACATCTGTAATTTCTGGGCACACAAATCTACTTACGTTTTAACAACCTAACTATAAAGCTTCCTCAAAACACTTTACCCACTCAGTGCTAATTTTTCCACGAATGATTAATGATGACAATTTACATAGAATATTCTACTAAAAATCACCTTAAATAACAACATTGCCTGTACAATCCCATATCTCACTGCAGTGGGGAGCCGTGCTTAGAATAAACGCTGCTACTTTAACTAGTTGCAAATCTTCCAAGCTGAACCTCTGAAGAAATAAAATAGTTGAAAGAAAGTATATTAATAGGTATGGGTGCTGACTATTTTATCCCTATTCCCAGCAGCAGTGTCAAGTAATCATTATAAATTTTCCTTCTAGAGCCAGCGGACTGGGTTCAGATCACAATTTAGCTATATGCTCTTGGGCAATCTATTTAACTTTTAAGACCCTGGTTTCTCTGTGTTGGCACAAGGATTTTAAAAACATAGTGTATATATTTTTAATGTACTATATACTAAATAGTCCCAGGATATTTAGCATAGGCTTAGCACACTGCAAGCATTCAAAAATATTCATTTTTATGATCAACAAATCAAATGGCAATCTCTCAGAGGAAAATTATCACATCTATTTAATCCCAAAAGTGATTTCATCTTTTTTTTATGTCTTGTCACCACACTGCATTTTGTTTTTACCTCTAGAATAGGTGTTATTACACTCAAATTATGTGTATAAGGCTATTTTTTTCTCCATTTCCAGCTATACATTTAGAACTGAGTGGCCAGAGACAGTCACCTTTATCCTTCAGCTTAACTAGCAGGAACACTGCCTCAGTAGCTCAAGCAGTAAAGAATCTGCCTGCAGCGTGGGGGACCTGGGTTTGAATTCTGGGTGGGGAAGATTCCCTGGAGAAGGGCATGGAAACTCACTCCTGTATTGTTGCCTGGGGAATTCCAAGGACAGAGGAGTCTGGCAGGCTACAGTCCACAGGGTTACAGAGTCAGACATGACTGAGTAACACACACACAGAGACACATACACACAGACACAGACACACACACACATACACGCAGTAGGAACACTGCATATTGTACCTAGCCATGAATGAATAACAGCAGGGCAACACAGTGGGGATACAGTTTGATGCCTAAAAGGGAAAAACCATATACAGTTTGATCCCTAAGAAAAGTATGTTTGTGAGTTTCACATCCATTTAAACATTTAGGAGGTAGATTCTGTCATACCTATCTATGAGGAAAAGGAGGCTATGTGTACATAAGAAAGAAACACTTCTTGGGGCTGGTGCACGGGGATGATCCAGAGAGATGATATGGGGTGGGAGGTGGGAGGGGGTTTCAGGATTGGGAGCTCGTGTACACCTGTGGCTGATTCATGTCAATGTATGGCAAAACCAATACAGTATTGTAAAGTAGAATAAAGTAAAATTTTAAAAAGAAAAAAAAAATAAGCAGTCTCTAAACATGAGTGACGAAATCATAAAGAAAGGGGCTCATGTAGACTGAATACATGAGGCTGAGCGTGTCCAGGGTGTGACCACTCTTAGCTGGTATACAGTATGCTCAAAGAAATTAATTTCTCTGAACCTAAAATGTGTGTAGACTAAGGGGAAAGAGGTTAGGGAATGGTGTGCTCTGTGAAGAGTTCTAAATCAGAAACTGAAGCTTTTGCCTTTAGAGTTAGTCCTGGAAACTACCGTACAGGATGGTGAGCCTTCTTCATGAAATAAGTACACGCTCACTGGGGAAATGGATCCATCCAGCTCCCGATTTCTGAAATGGAACAGCCACACACTGGCCACTAAGTTTCCTTCCAACCCTATGGCTAAGATCTGGGCTCCCACAGAAGTACAAGCTCATGAAGCAGAGCCAATGAAGTCTTGGGTTGGACTTGCTAGAGTAACAGAAAGGAAGGCTTTCTGTTACTTTCTGTTACTTTCTGTTACTTTTGGGCTTGTGCAGGAAGGAGCAGTATAGGAATGCAAGGCCCACAGAGGCTGCTAAGCGATTATAGCTGCCTTGTGGGTGTGGTCCATTTCAAGACCCACAAGAATCAGCTATCACTATCTGATGTTTTTACTATGCTTCAGATCCAATCCATTCCAGATGCTTTGTTTTTACTGCGTTTCAGGTCTAATCCGTTTCAGATGCTCATGCTACTGCCATTCTGATGCTCTCCAAAAAAAAAAAAAAAAAAAGGACAATAAAAAGAAGTGAGATCTAGATCCAACAATTTTAACATTTCTTTGGAAGGACTGATGCTAAAGCTGAAACTCCAGTACTTTGGCCACCTCATGTGCAGAGTTGCCTCATTGGAAAAGACTCTGATGCTGGCAGGGATTGGGGGCAGGAGGAGAAGGGGACGACCGAGGATGAGATGGCTGGATGGCATCGCGGACTCGATGGACGCGAGTCTGAGTGAACTCCGGGAGTTGGTGATGGACAGGGAGGCCTGGTGTGCTGCGATTCATGGGGTCGCAGAGAGTCAGACACGACTGCGCGACTGAACTGAACTAAATGGTTTAGGGAGAAAGGTAAAACTCTCAATTAAATAGCTTAAGAAGATGTCACGTGTGTAAAGGCTCTCACAATAAGAGATCAAAATTAACCTTTACTATGTGATTCTACTTTTCAAGCTTTACTCTTTGTTATTCTAAATTCACTCTGATGCCTCTCTTGTTTGTAAATTTTGACAACAGTTAGAGTTCCTTGAGATTTAGAAATAGCCGTATCTCCACTCTGATTTCCACTTCTTGCATCCAGGACAGAACTGGCAAAGTAGGCTGCTGCCGCTCTTGGTGTGTGGAGCCTGGGCATCTCTCTGTGGGAGGCCAGGGAGTCCATGAAGCTACAGGACTGGGGCCTGAACTCAGCTTGGATGGCAAGGGAAGGAGCCTATTAGTGGATTGCAAAGCTCCTTCTTTCCTTCTTGGCAGGAGTTGTTGCTTGACGCCAGCAGGTGTTTAATGCTGTTAAATTTATGAGTAGTGAAAGCTGTTGGATTTCTTAACACCTGGGTAACATAAATTATCAGTATTTTTTTTTTTGCCCGACATCATTGGAAAGTGATTTTTGGAATCTATGGAAAGCCATTAAGTAACCTTTACTGGAATGTGTTTATTTCTGAGCATTTATTACTACCTCTGTGTCTGCAGGCTGTCCTGGGATGAGCTGACAGACCCTGGCTGAGCAGGAAGTGACAGGGTCAGGAAAAGCTAACTGGGGATAACTCTCTCTTGAAATCCCTCATGAGACACAGAGTCCTTTTAATTTATGCATTTATAGTTTTTGTTTTGTATTTCTCTTGCTCAGAATTACCAATAAGCTAAGTATAAGCCCAGTGGCCCAATGGCTCAGTGGCGTTCCTTTTAAACAAGTATGGTATCAAGAGCTGCTCCTAGATATGCCCTTCTTTCCCTTTTCTCTATTCCTTCGTCACAGTAAATAATAGGTTTCTGACCTGTCAAGAGAATTTACAACATAAAAAAAAAATAGCGGGGAAGGAGTCAGCCTTTTCTTTATAGTAACAGGTTATCCACATAACATTATCCATCTACATTGCTGTTATCCACTAGGTCTTCTGAATGTAAACAGGCATTTCTAAAACGTTTATCTGCTGTTGATTTTATGTGGGATTGCCCATAAAGCGTTCATACTTACCATGTTGTGAAGGGGACCCTTTGAACTTGATGTGTTTGGAGAGGTTATTTTTCTACTCATATTTTAGTTTCTAACAGAAACTGTGGCAATATGCAATAATGCTGCTGTTTTTCATGCTTTGCATTTCAGTGTCATACTTAAGACTGTATCTAATGGATTTAAAGAAAATAACACAAAATGTGGTAGGGTATTTTCACATGATAAACTGGGAAGAATAATGGATTCAAGGGAAGAACTGCTGGTACAAACTCAATTCTCCAGTGATTTCTTACTCTGTGACTGTGGGTAAATCACATCAAAATTCAGAATCACAGCTTTTCTTCTGTAGGGTCGGATTTGCTATGGACATTGTGGATGAAAACCCAGAATCCACTGCATCCCGGCCCCACTGATTAACAGAATACAGTTTGGGGACTTGATATAAGGTGACGGGAGAAATCTGATTGCCAAGAGAGTTAGCTGATCTCTTCTTGGCTGGTCATTTTGGGGTAATGGATATGTGACCGAATTCTCATCAGTGAGATGGAATAAAACATTTTCTGTAGGTTTCTAAGAGAGTTCCAATGCTTAAGAGAAAGTTACGAGAAGCCAAGTTCTCTTCTCATTTGTATATGAGTTACCCTAGCCATCTATCGACCTTTGAAGGAAGGCAACCAGAAGACAAAGCTGAAATTAATAAAGATCAGACCTGAGTGGATCAGAGAGAAAAGGAGCAGGAGGCTTGACAAAGTTCCCCCTGAACCCCACCCCCAACTTTTAGTTCCATGAGCCAAATAAAGTTAAATATTGTTTACCCATAGTTTTAGGTGGGTTTCTATTACGTCTCTCAGAGAAGGCAATGGCACCCCACTCCAGTACTCTTGCCTGGAAAATCCATGGATGGGGGAGCCTGGTAGGCTGCAGTCCATGGGGTCACTAAGAGTCGGACACAACTGAGCGACTTCACTTTCATGCACTGGAGAAGAAAATGGCAACCCACTCCAGTGTTCTTGCCTGGAGGATCCCAGGGATGGCGGAGCCTGGTGGGCTGCCATCTATGGGGTTGCAGAGTCGGACACGACTGAAGCGACTTAGCATATTACTTCTCTGTGTGTGCTCAGTCATGTCCAACTCTTTCAGACCCTTTGGATTGTAGCCTGCCAGGCTCCTCTGACAATGGGAATTTCCAGGCAAGAATACTGGGGTAGGTACTTGTAGCCAAAACCATCACAACTGATATGGGAAAAATTCCATCTGCCAATCAGGATTATTTAAAGGGCTAAATAAAGAACTCATGTGGGTTCCCTGCTGACTCAGATGTATAGAATCTGCCTGCAATGCAGGAGATGCAGGTTTGATCCCTGGTAAGGGAAGATACCCTGGAGGAGGAAATGGCAAACCACTCCAGTAGTCTTGCCTGGGAAATCCCATGGACCGAGGAGCCTGGAGGGTCCATGGGGTCACAAAGAGTCAAAGTCTATGGAGAATAACCTTGTAGACATCAAGTGCACCATTAACAGTGGGCACCCTCTTTGACCTGTAGCTTCACCATCTCTTCCAGATGGTCACTGGAATTAAGAAGCTGGGATCCATAAGGAAATAAATTGATTGAAAGACTAAGTTTCACTTTCGTATGAGCAAGAGTATTAAAATATAAGTTACTGAGTTGCAAAATAGATTATGTTTTAAGACTATCATTTATACTACATTATATGATAAATAATAATATATTATGAAGGCAATGGCACCCCACTCCAGTCCTCTTGCTTGGAAAATCCCATGGACGGAGAAGTCTGGTGGGCTGCAGTCCATGGGGTCGCTGAGTCGGACACGACTGAGCGACTTCACTTTCACTTTTCAGTTTCATGCATTGGAGAAGGAAGTGGCAACCCACTCCAGTGTTCTTGCCTGGAGAATCCCAGGGATGGGGTAGCCTGGTGGGGTGCTGTCTATGGGGTCGCATAGAGTCAGACATGACTGAAGCGACTTAGCAGCAGCAGCATATGCTAATAGTAATATATCACACACTATTATGTATATATCATATATATGCAGTCTTCAGACTATTGGTCTATTTTATACACACATATTTATACTATATACACGTGTGTATGTATTTGGGTGTGCAGATATATCTTTAGGTGTTCCAGAGCACTATCAAACAAAGCCAATAAAATCGATACACCTGGGCTATTTTATATTATATTTTGTGGTTTCCAAGAAAATAGTGCATTTTTTCCAAAAATGTGTTTAAGGGATATTTTACCTTACTTTGAAACTTCAGTTCTTCCAGATTTTCCATATTGACTACTTGGGAAAATATGCGCCTTAAAAAAATGTGTTTTTAGCACAACACTTGCTCAAATATGTATAGAATGTTTGCTCTGAACTGTATTCATTTATGGGAATATTTTAGGATGTTTTCATAAGAGGGGAAACAAAACCCAAGGCTTTCAGATAGGATCTATAATAATGCTTCACAACTGAAGACAGTTTTCTTGGGGTTTTTGCTCTTTCTAAAAAAGAAGAACAATAATGCGCCAGAGACCCCAAAGGGAAATATATTGTTAATGGAAAAAATTGCCTTCATTCACTCTTTCTATTTAAGGGAGCTCTTGCTGCCAGGTTATAATGAAAACATAAAGGTCTAATACAAAACTGATCAAGGGAAAGGAGGCAGGGGAAAGTAACCCAGCATACGCAGCCTCTAATCCAGATGTTAGCATTAGTGGGGGTAGCTTTTGTGAAAGACAGCCAGAATTGTTATCCTCTTCATCCTCTCTGAGGTCCCCACTCCATGACCAAATGACTCCCTGACCAAAAACAAAACCTTACTTTTCAAATTTCAAGATTTTTTTTTACATAATATAAATTCTGCTTTCTGATAAAGAAAAACCTCAAGTATAAAATAAGTTACTTATGATGTTGATCTGATAGAGCTAAGATTTTAGAAAAAATGGAAACCAGTGACATCTAAAAACTATTTTGTCTAAACAGGAAAATCATCTAAAATTTTACCTTTTTATTATAGCTAATTGAAATAAATGTTTTCTTAACTTGCTAAAATTAAGCTAGGAATAAATCTTCAGACGTTTTGAAAAAAGCCCAAGTACAACTTAGAAAATGATGGTTTCCCAGCATACTGGGGCTGGGGGAGGAACGAGTTTTTCAAAGGAAGAAAAAAACTAATCTCAGAGAGAAATCCAGATAGACTTAAGAACAAAATAAAATAGTGCTTAGTGACAAATGCTGAGAGAACACACATCTCAGAAGAAGTGAATAATCTTCTGAACCATCTGTCTTGGTCTTTTTCATAACCTTTGGGAATGCATTTTGGGGGAAGCTTTCATAAACTATACAGAACTGCAAATTCTTTTTTGTAACAGCTGCCTTGCATAGTCTATAATTCCACGTCTTTCCAGAAGGCTACAGACCCAGTGAGGGGACCCATCAGAGCTATTGTTTATACTCAGTCATTGCTGGTTGCCCTGCTGCCCTCAAACCTGGGGGTGTCTATCTTGGCATTGTATCACACAGTTTGTGGCACGGCTTCGTTAAACCTAAGTTTTTGATTGAAATTTTGATTGAAATATAAAGTGATATTACCAAACAGTCCTAAGTTTCAAATTTTCACAAATATATTAATGTGAAGTTACCAAGTCTAAGGGCTCTCCTGGTGGTTCACATAGTAAAGAAGCTACCTGCCACTCAGAAGACTGGGGTTCGAGTCCTGGGTCAGGAAGACTCCCCTGGAGAAAGGAATGGCGACCTGCTCCAGTAGTCTGGCCTGGAGAATTCCATGGACAGAGGAGTCTGGCAGAGGAGTCCATGGGGTTGCAGAGTTGGACAGGACTCAGCGACTGACACTTTCACTTTCAAATCTGAAGCTTGTTGGGATTGTGATATGGTTATCCATTGTATTCTGGTTTCAGAAATGTTGTCTCTCTTAGAATTCTCCATGGAACAGACTCTGGGCCAAGGCTGCGTGCAAGTGTGACCGATAACTGCAGGGAACCTCAGGAGGGGTCAGCAGCGCGTGATGCAAAAAGAGAAGACGTCCAATAAAAGATCTGAGGGGAGACTAGGGGCTATTTGGAGAGGAAACACTGGAAACGGGTGCAAAACACACGCCTGAGAGTCACCTTACCTGAGGGCTGGTGAAGCTACACCCCGACTGCGGCCGCTTCTTAGTGGAGGCTTCCTCCGAGGGTGCGGACTCCCGCGGGGCCAGCCTGCGCGCACGCGCAGAGACGCACCAACAGAACAGCTACAAAGTGGTGATTGAAAGAAAAACACCAAGACAGTATACTAACGCATATATATGGAATTTAGAAAGATGGTAACGATGACCCTGTATGCAACACAGCAAAAGAGACACAGATGTATAGAACAGTCTTTTGAACTCTGTGGGAGAGGGAGAGGGTAGGATGATTTGGGAGAATGGCATTGAAACATGTATAATATCATATAAGAAACGAATTGCCAGTATAGGTTCGATGCAGGATGCAAGATGCTTGGGGCTGGTGTACTGGGATTACCTGGAGGGATAGTGTGTGTTGAGGGGTGGGGGGAGGTGGGAGAGGGATCTGAGATTGGGAACACGTGTACACCCATGGCGATTCAAGTTGATGTGTGGCAAAACCAATACAATATTGTAAGTTCAGTTCAGTTCAGTTGCTCAGTCGTGTCCAACTCTTTGTGACCCCATGAATCGCAGCATGCCAGGCCTAAAGTAAAAAAAAAAAAAAAAGTAAATAAATAAATAATAATAAATATAAAAAATAAATAACAATGTTATCTAGAGGCTATCAAACTATTATTAAATTTTTTAAAGTATATTGCAAAATCCAAATAAGTGAGCAATGTACAGAAAATTAACAAGAATTACTTATCTAAAAGCAGAATCACCAGTAAGAATAATGAGTTCACATGTATTGCCCATCCAGTGTTCTTGCTTGGAGAATCCCATGGCCAGTGGGGCCTGGTGGGCTGCGGTCTAGGGGGTTGCAAAGAATCAGACATGACTAAGCAACTATCACACACACACACAATATATAGAGAGATAACAGGATTACCTACGTGCTTGCTCAGTCCTTTCGGATTATTTGTGACCCCATGAACCACAGCCCATCAGGTTCCTCCATCCATAGGATTTCACAGTAAGCATGCTGGAGCAGATTGTCATTTCCTCCTCCAGGGGATCTTCCTGACCCAAGGTTTGAACTCCCATCCCCTGGATTGGCAGGAGGATTCATTACCACTGAGCCATCTGGGGAGCTCAGAAAACAGGATAGGGGATTTTTATTTTCTTTATATTTTCCTATATTTCTATATTTAAAAAACTACACTGTCTATTATTTTGGTATAAAAGTGACTTTAAATATTATGAAAATGTCATATTAGTTTTTCATACATTATTTATTGGATTATTAGATTGGCTTCTTATAGCAAGTATCTATACTATTGGTTCAGTTCATACCATGAAAATATGGGAAGTATTCTCATTTTCCTGTTTTACAAAAAGGCAAACAAAATAGCAAACCACAGAGGTACAAGTTTACCAAAGAACAGAATGAACAGACGCTTCCTAAGGAATGAATCTATGCAAGATGGAATTTCTTTCTGTTTGAGTCATTTGTATATTTTGATTTTAAAATTCTATAACAATCACTGTACCATACATTTGTTTTTGATTTGGATTTTGGATTTCTTTTACACTAAAAGTAAAGAAGACATTTAACTTATAATTAGAAAATATACACAGTCTATAAGGAAAGAAGATTTTAACCATCATATTTAGTGGTCTATGATATATTAAATTGCAAAAGAAAGGTAATAGAAATACACTGTTCAGATTGAACTGTGAGAATACAGAATCTGTAATACCATTCAGTGAGGTAATATTTCACTATATGTGGTAGTCATAAAGAATTTGAACAATGCATTGATGTTTAATTCATATTCAGAAAATTTCTTTTTATCAACCTGCTACCAATTTACAGAAAAATATAAAAACTTATGAACACAAGATTTTTGCCCACCTTATTTTCCAAAACTGTAAATATTGTACAGTTCACAAACTAATACCAGTTTGTATTAATACCACAATCTATATGTTTTCACAAGCTTTAATAAGTTACCAAATAAACTCTAAAACTAACATGTGTTAAGTAAAATGTGTTCATTTAATTTTACATTTATAAAATAAATGATTAAAGATTATTCAAATGCAAGCATCACAACAGTGTAGTATTGGCATAAAAGCAGACACATAGATAAATAGAATAAAAGAGAGAGCCAAGAAATAAACCCATGCATATATGGTCAATTATTTTATTACAAATGAACTGAGAACTAAAGTGGAAAAGGACAGCTTCTTCAATTAATCGTATTGGAAAAACTGGACAGTCACATGCAAAAGAATGAAACATAATGGAATATTATTCAGTCATAAAAAGGAGGAAATCTTGTCATTTGCAACAACAACAACATGGATGTATCTTGAGGATATCATGCAAAGTGAAATAAGTTGGCAAATACCATATAATCTCACATATATTAGTGAGATCAGATTGGGGGTTGCAGAGGCAGGGGCTGGGGCTGGGCAAATGGGATGCAGGGGTCAAAAGATACAAGCTTCCAGTTACAAAAGAAATAAAAATAATGAGAAGTACAACATGATGGTTTCAGTTAATAATTCTGTATCACATACTTGAAAGGTATTAGGAAAATAAATCTTAAAAGTTCTCATCACAAGGAAAAAATGTTGTCGCCATGTGGTGATGGATGTTAACTAGATGACTTGTAGTGATTGGAGAAGTTATACAATATACATAAATAGCAAATCATTATGCCACACATCTGAGGCTAATATCATGTTATGTCACTTATACTTCAATAAAAAAGGAAAAATTTAAAGAGGAAAAAGAAACTTCTAGAATGCCTCGTCAAGAAAAAGGACTCATTTCTTAAGCAGCGGTTCTTGCCCCTGGTGTGTGTGCTAAGTCGCTTCAGTCCTGTCCGACTCTGAGACTGTATAGACTGCAGTCCACCAGGCTCCTCTGTGCGTGGGGTTCTCCAGGCAAGAACACTGGAGTGGGTTGCTGTGCCCTCCTCCAGGTGTCTTCCCGACCCTCTCACCTGTCTAATCTGCATTGGGAGGTGTGTTCTTCACCAGTAGTGTCCTGGGCTATACAAAATAATTGGGTGGCCCTTTAAAAAATATTAGGGTTTGGGCTCCATCCTTAGAGGTCCTGATTTAATTATTCTAGGATGGAGTCTATGCATTCCATTAAAAAAAAAAAAAAAAAAAACCTCCCTCAGTGATTTGAATGTGCAGCCAGGGTTGAGAACCACTTCTCAAAGAAAAGAAAAAACATAAGCTACCATAGACTTCTCCTTTGGAGAGCCGAATGGCAGCAGCAGAGGAAGACTGGCTATCAAGGGACAGGGGTTGGGGGATGAAAGAATGATGTACTTAGTCAAGAGGCAATTTGTAGGCAAGACCAGTGTTCTCCCAAAAGCCAGTGTTCCGACAATACTGCAGGCTTCCCTGGTGGCTTAGTGGGGCAGAGTCTGCCCGCCAGTGAAGAAATGCATGTTCAGTCCCTGGGTGGGGAAGATTCTCTGAAGGAAATGGCAACTCACTCCAGTATTCTTTGCCTGGAAACAGAGAAGCCTGGAGGGCCCCAGTCCCTGAGGCTGCAAAGAGTCAGACATGGCTTAACAACTAACAACAGAAAGTACTGCACTTTTCTTTAGGGATACTGTCCAGCCAACCTAGAGATATATTAGTATAAAGAACTCAAGAATAAGGATAGTGGGGCAGAGTCTGCCCGCCAGTGAAGAAATGCATGTTCAGTCCCTGGGTGGGGAAGATTCTCTGAAGGAAATGGCAACTCACTCCAGTATTCTTTGCCTGGGAAACAGAGAAGCCTGGAGGGCCCCAGTCCCTGAGGCTGCAAAGAGTCAGACATGGCTTAACAACTAACAACAGAAAGTACTGCACTTTTCTTTAGGGATACTGTCCAGCCAACCTAGAGATATATTAGTATAAAGAACTCAAGAATAAGGATATCAGTGGAAAAAGAGATGCTAAATGAGCTAAACCCAAATAAAGTCTTGAGAGCTGCAATTAACATGGCTACAAGACAAAAAATAAATTCAAAAGTAACTGTCCAAAGAAAAAGTAATAATGTAAAATAATAATATTTAGATTCAGACCCCATATTACATCAATCAAAACTGTAAAGTGGGAAGAGACAGTAAGGACAATAAAAACTTCCACGATTTCTCATTTTCCAAAGATGATACTTAGTACATAGCTATAATATAATATTGACCTTAATAGACATAAAAAATCTCAAAATGCTTTTAAATAATAGATAATCACTATTATAAAAATGTAATTATAGCACATAGCTGGTTAAAATGTTGGATACTGATTTAATTTGCATTCCTATCTGTTTGTATATTTTTTGAGAGTCTATCTTCCATGATCAGAAGATGATAGTTAAATCAACTATTCTGGGGGAACTGACTTCTATAATGTGATATATAAAGTTAAAACATATTTAAAAGTATTGCGATTTAAATGTTAATTTCAAAGGGTACAATATAGAATAGCTGAAGACCTGGAAAATGGATTCTGTACACAGAGAGAGAGACTCCAAGATTCAATTACTAGTACTTCTGAAATGAATTTTAAAATAAAGCTTATGTTTCAACTGGTGGTGGTTTAGTTGCTCAGTTGTGTCTGATTCTTGTGACCCTGTCGCAAGAATACAGCCTGCTAGGCTCCTCTGCCCATGTGATTTTCCAGGCAGGAATACTGGAGTAGGTTGCCATTTCCAAGTACTTTTGACTGAAACTCCTAGTTGCTACATCGGTATCTGTGCCCTGATTTACCCAGGAAGAAGGTCTTGAGTCTTCTGGTTGTTGTTGTTGGCCCGTAGTCACCCCATAGAAGTGTAACATTTCACCAGGTGCACTCATGATACCACACTTTAGCCAACGACATATAAGGAGATACACTCTGTGCAACTTGAGAAAATATCTTTAAAGGTCAGAAGGCACATGTTTTGAACTCTCCTCACTCTTCCTGAGGGCTTGGTTAGAAAGATATGATGCCTGGAACCCAACTAAATATCTCGGACCCTGAAGTGGAATCCTTGTGCTCAGAACAGCCAAGACATAAGACAAGAGGACCACCTTTTGGCAGGACTTGGCCTGGAAAATCCCATGGACGCAGGAGCCTGGTGGGCTGCAGTTCATGGGGTCGCTAAGAGTAGGACAGGACTGAGCAACTTAAAACTCTCCTCACTCTTCCTGAGGGCTTGGTTAGAAAGATATGATGCCTGGAACCCAACTAAATATCTCGGACCCTGAAGTGGAATCCTTGTGCTCAGAACAGCCAAGACATAAGACAAGAGGACCACCTTTTGGCAGGACTTGGCCTGGAAAATCCCATGGACGCAGGAGCCTGGTGGGCTGCAGTTCATGGGGTCGCTAAGAGTAGGACAGGACTGAGCAACTTAACTTTCACTTTTCGCTTTCATGCACTGGAGAAGGAAATGGCAACCCACTCCAGTGTTCTTGCCTGGAGAGTCCCAGGGATGGGGAGCCTGGTGGGGTGCCATCTATGGGGTCGCACAGAGTCGGACACGACTGAAGTGACTTAGCAGCAGCGCTGTCATGTTGGTCCTATGCTGTCTACTGGCAATTCTTTTCCGTGAGAAACTGACTTCTTTTCTTGTTTTAGATACTGATTTTGTTTGCTTTTCGTTTGATATAACCAAGCCTAACTGTAAGTGATACACAGCTCCATTGTTGTCCCGTCACTTCTTATCAGAGATTTTAAAGAAAAACTACTTTGACAGAGAGCAACCACAATAGAAGGTTTCACAAGGTCACGATTTGGAGAAGTAACAAAATCATCTTTCATAACGTAGATCTTATTTGTATGGTAAGGAAACAGCGTTCTTCTCTAAAAAGTTTCCTGGTCAGAGATCATTTCTATGATTCATCTATGTAAATATCACGTATCTTATACTCTTTGTTTTAATGTTCACTCTACCCATTTTACTAGGAATTTTTTTTTTTTTGCAAAATTTCTTGGTTACATGATACCAGTTGTGAGAACGAAAAGTTTCCATAGGCTGATAAGCACCATCAGAAGCTTTTGGACTTAAAATGTTTCTTCAAACACATTTTGAAAATTGTCACCTTTTAAAATCCAATATACAAGGCTACTTTTGAATATGAAATAATTATACCGTTGAATGTGTATTTTTCTTTCCAATGAAGTTTAAAAGCACAGCCGTTGTTGCCATGAAGTCTGTGATCCTTGTGGATCTTTAGTAGTTCCTCTCCTAAATGATGAGAATTTTCCCAGAAATCCTGTTTTTCATCTTTCTTGATAAGGAGTTCTTCATCTAACAGAACTATTCTCAGATGAATTGAATAATCCAGGCGTCACTGCCATCCTCCACTGTCTAAATGTCTTATTGTCAAAGTGAAACTAACAAGTTTCTGACACCACAGTATATCTGCTAGATTATAAATCTTAACTATGTGAGAGTTGGACTGTGAAGAAGGCTGAGCGCCAAAGAACTGATGCTTTTGAACTGTGGTGTTGGAGAAGACTCTTGAGAGTCCCTTGGACTGCAAGGAGATCTAACCAGTTCATTCTAAAGGAGATCAGCCCTGGGATTTCTTTAGAAGGAATGATGCTAAAGCTGAAACTCCAGTACTTTGGCCACCTCATGTGTGCTGAGAGCTGAAGAATTGATGCTTTTGAACTGTGGTGTTGGAGAAGACTCCTGAGAGTCCCTTGGACTGCAAGGAGATCCAACCAGTTCATTCTAAAGGAGATCAGCCCTGGGATTTCTTTGGAAGGAATGATGCTAAAGCTGAAACTCCAGTACTTTGGCCACCTCATGTGAAGAGTTGACTCATTGGAAAAGACTCTGATGCTGGGAGGGATTGGTGGCAGGAAGAAAAGGGGATGACAGAGGATGAGATGGCTGGATGGCATCTCATCCAGAGGTGAGTTTGAGTGAACTCTGGGAGATGGTGATGGACCAGGAAGCCTGGCGTGCTGCAATTCATGGGGTCGCAAAGATTCGGACATGACTGAGCAACTGAACTGAACTGAACTGAACACTAATACAAGGTAGGTAGAAAACAAGTACTCCTCTACACAGTCTGCATATATTGACACATTTCATGGTCACAAAACTGAGAGGTAAGTGCTATTTTTCCCATATCACAGATGTTGATATTGAGGCAGACTTTAAAAAACAAATGGAAAGGTCTTTGTATTCTTTATATTCTCTACTATTGCTAAGCTAGGAAACCAAGGGCCCTGGAAAGCACAATATATTTTAATCACTGTTTTAATTACCACTGATGGTGATGCATATGAAAATAGAGAATTTTTATAATTTTAATTAAGGAAGTATAAGAATAAATCATGATCTGAATTAGCTTCTAACCTTGTACTATGGGCATTGATGTCTATATCTAATGATAGATTGATTCAATTGTCATAACTACAGCTAATATTTATTAAAGCTTTTCTATATGCCAAGCGTTTAGTCAAGCACATAGATAGATAGATAGGTAGATAGACAGACAGATAGATAGATAGATAGATAGATAGAGATATAAATATAGATATAGATATAAATATAAATACAGATATATACTACTAATTTAACCTGCATAGGAATCTAATATAGCAGTTTTATCATTAGTTCAGTTCAGGCAGTAGTGTTGAAGGTCAGCCAGTCTGTCAGCCATAGCATGAATTAGAATTCAGGCAGGCTGAGACAAAGCACCAGCTCTTAAGCACTGCATTTTATAAACCCCCTCAGCTCGTGCATGTGTATATCACATAATTGTGGCTTCCTACATACTAAAAATCACTACTAACTACAGAATTCAATCAATTTACAACTAATAAATACTGATTTCATTAATGCCTGGAGACAGCTTATGACAACTTGGCAGCAGCCAATGCCATATGGACTTGGAAAAAAATAAGTTTTAAGATTCACAATATGGTACATCAGTCACGGAACCCAGAGTTTGCCTTGTTACCCAACCACCAAATGCTACTCTGAGGCCTGACAGGTAATGATACACAGAGTTTAGGACACAGGAAAGAGGGACTTCACTGATTCACTCTTCTTTCAGCTAGGGCCACTAGGGAAGCTGAAAGCAGAATCCAAGAATCAGTCATAAGCTTCTTCCCCAGTGGCAGTCTAAGAGCTGCTTGTCCCATCTGGAATTTCCAAGAAGAGATTCTCTTCACCTCCCTTTCACCTGAGACTTAGTGTATGCACACACACTGTGTGGCTCTGTGTAAACCCTAGATTAAGGCGTAAGGTTTGGGAGAAGAAGTTACTGCCTCTTCTTTCTCACTGCTTATGCTTCTCGAGAATGTACGAAACGAAGCAAGCCACTGTGCCTCCTGTCCTGACCTAGAGCCAGGTACAGATGGATTCATCAGCGCTATCTGCCTACAGGCTATGTAGTTGGTTAGGAAATGAGGCTTGCTCCAAATGGTAGCTCTAACATATTATATGATACCAAAAAAGCACCCTAGACATTCTGGACCTTACTCTAATCTTGACCAAGATCTAATTCTTGAGTTTCTTCTCTCTGGGAGAGGACTTTTAGAGGAAGAGAGCCACTTGAGAAAAAGGTAGAACTAAAAGATGCCATTTCTTCCTGTTGCTTGGTATCTTCAGAAGATTCAGAATTTCAGGATTTGTTTTTAAATCATACCAGTTTTTTCAGCTTTAGAAATGACTGAGTTGTTGAGTGAAAGTAGCCGGTTCAAAAGGCTACATATTATTCCAATTATATGGTATCCTGGAAAAGGGAAAACTATGGGGACAATAAAAAGATCAGGGGTTTTAAGGAGCTAGGAGAATTTTAGGGCAGTGAAACTACACTGAATGATACTATAATGATGGATATATTCCATCATAAACTTTTCTTAACCTAGAGATTGTATAATATCAAGAGTGAACATTAACATTAACTATAGACTTTGGGTGATATGTTAATGTTGCTATATCAGTTGTAACAAACACACACTCTGATGGGGGGTGTTGATCTTGGGAGAGGCGTTGCATGTGTTGGGGCAGAGTATACAGAAAATCTCTGACTTTTTGCTCAGTTTTTCTGTGAACCCAAAACTGCTTTGAAAAAGAAAGTCCTTTTTAAAAGTTTCTTTAAAAGACAGTGAAATGCCATATACCTTACAAGCTACTTTGTGTCTGTTATTGCCACTTTTCTAGCAATACTAAATTTACCTCTTGGGGGAAAAAAGGAGACATCTTCAAGTAAAAGTGAAAAACAAAGGACTTTTCATCTTGCTGTACAACCAGGCAATGTATATGTTCAAGAAATATTCATTTTATATATAAAATTTGTATATATATATTTATTACCTACTAAATAAATTTGTGTATATATATATATATATTTACCTATTCTCTAGATTTCTATTTAATAGCATCACACAGTTGTAATAGTAATGGCAATAATAAGAAGTGAAGTGAAGTCGCTCAGTCATGTCCAACTCTTTACAACAGCAAGGACTGTAGCCTGTCAGGCTCTTCTGTCCGTGGGATTTCCCAGGCAAGAATACTGGAATGGGTTGCCATTTCCTCCTCCAGGAGATCTTCCTGACCCTGGGATCAAACCCAAGTCCCTTATGTCTCCTGAATTGGCAGGTGGATTCTTTACCACTGGGAAGCATCTTTATACATATATGCTAAATGAGATAACGCTTGAATGATAGGAGTAAAAACTATGTAAAATATTATAAATATGCTTCTTATTATTGGGCTTCCCTGGTGGCTCAGAGGTTAAAGCGTCTGCCTCCAATGTGGGAGACCTGGGTTCGATCCCTGGGTGGGGAAGATCCCTTGGAAAAGGAAATGGTAACCCATTCCAGTATTCTTGCCTGGAGAATCCCATGGACAGGGGAGCATGGCAGGCTACAGTCCATGGGGTCGCAAAGAGTCAGACACGACTGAGCGACTTTACTTCACTTCTTATTATTGCCATTACTATTACAATTGTGTGATGCTATTAAATAGAAATCTAGAGAATAGGGAGAACGTTCTGAAAATGGGGACTTTTGTGTAGCCAGGAAATAAATAAGAACACAAAAAAAGATTTTTTTAATGTTGCTTCTTAAAGTAAAGAGATTCATGAAATTAGGCCATCATATTTTTCTCAGATGGAATACTCAGAATTGTGCTGATAGAGCATCTTGTTGACATAATTTTATTGAATTAATTCAATGAATGTTTAGAAGTTATACAAAATTAATTCACTCAAAATTTCAAATCTGTGTCAGTGAGTCAGACAAAGTATATTGTTGATTGTATTCCCTGGCCTGCTGACAAGCTGGTATATCTCAGTTAGATTAAGAATCTTCAGTTTGGTTCATTAATGGTATACCCAAAATTCATTGGTAAGATTCCATTTAATGTATCAGGATAGCATATTTTATGGTAAGTGTGTGAGTCATCCATTCTTGGATAAAAAATTTAATACAAACTTAAGAACTAAAAATCATGTAGATATATTATCTTATATTTCTGTGTGTCAGGAGTTTAGGCAAAGCTTAGTGGGTCAGGGCCACATAAGCTGCAATCAATTTGTCTGCAGGGCTGTATTCTCATTTATAGACCTGACTAAGGAGAACCCACTTCTAAGATAATCAGGTTCTTGGTAGAATTCATTTCCTTATAGCTAAGGAATGAGTATTTGACTTCTTTTTGGCTGTTAGCTGGAGGTCATTCTCAACTTCTAGAAGCATTTTACTGTTTCCTGACATGTGGACATTTCCAATACGGCAGTTTAATTCATCAAACCAACAAGAAGAGTCTCCAGAGTGAGACAAATGGCAGAGTAGACTCATGTAATGGAGCAAAGTCACAGAAGGGACATTGCATCTCTTCGGCCTTATTCTAGTGTTTAGAAGCAAGTCTACAGGGGAAAGGATTATATAGAATGTGAACACCCAGAAGCAAAGATGATTCAGGTCCTAGAGTCTGTCTGTCACTGTGAAGTTTATGAATTAGATAAAAGTTAAAGATCTGGTTTAAAAGATGAAAAAGCTTATTTTAAAGAGCAATCTTAGGAAATACTACACAGAGGAAGGAAATCTTGCCATCTCATCCACCAAATTCCACCATGGATAAACTAGGGGACAATGTATCACTTTAGGAAATGTCAGGGAAAAAATTTAAAACATAAAAATAAAGAAACAAAAATTCATATTTTACTCATGATTCTATGACTGCTATTGTATTCAGACAATTCTGTTTTCTTATCTGTTTCTTAATTCCCCTTTATTTCTTTTCAGTCACTAAATCATGTATGACTCTTTGCAATACCATGGACTACAGCATGCCAGGCTTCCTTGTCCTTCACTGTCTCCTAGAGTTTGCTCAGATTCATGTCCATTGACTATGCCAAAGCTTTTGACTGTGTGAATCATGATAAACTGTGGAAAATTCTGAAAGAGATGGGAATACTAGACCACCTGATCTGCCTCTTGAGAAATCTGTATGCAGGTCAGGAAGCAACAGTTAGAACTGGACATGAAACAACAGACTGGTTCCAAATAGGAAAAGGAGTACATCAAGGCTGTATATTGTCACCTTGCTTATTTAACTTATATGCAGAGTACATCATGAGAAACGCTGAACTGGAAGAAACACAAGCTGGACTCAAGATTGCCAGGAGAAATATCAATAACCTCAGATATGCAGATAACACCACCCTTATGGCAGAAAGTGAAGAGGAACTAAAAAGCCTCTTGATGAAAGTGAAAGAGGAGAGTGAAAAAGTTGGCTTGAAGCTCAACATTCAGAAAAC
>SJYC01144008.1:0-32383 GCA_006408675.1 Madoqua kirkii
CGTATACTCTACTTTAGCTCCTCTCTGAAGTATCCAGATAACAGTATCTGATGCACATTTCTTGGATAGTTTTGCAGATGCTAAAAGCCCCAACAAATGAAAGAAATTAACCACTTGATGAATGTGAGCCCTTTACCACCCCCACCCCCCACCTACTAGCCCCTAAGGATTGATAATGTTAAATCCTGTGACACCACCCTATTATCGACCCCCCATCAACCGATCAGAACTGTGCACCAACTGACCGCACACACTGTGACTCTTCTCCCTTACTTTTGTATTTATTTATTTTTGGCTGTGCTGGTCTTCGAGGCTGCTTACGCTTTTTTCTAGTTGAGGTGAGCAGGGACCACTCTCTAGCTGTGGTGCCTAGGCTGCTTTTCATTGCAGTGGATTCTCTTGTCATGCAGCACGGGCTGTAGGGTGCATGGGCTTCAGTAGTTGTGGCTCACGGACTCTAACGCACAGGCTCAATACTTGGGGCACACAGGCTTAGTCGTTCCACAGCACGTGGGATCTTCCTGGACCAGGGGTGGAACCAGTATCTCCTGCACTGGCAGCAGATTCTCTGCCACTGAGCCACCAGGGAAGCCCCCTTTGCTGCATTTTTAACCAACAAGAATTTACTGTATAGCACAAGGAACTTTGTTCAATATTATGCAACAACCTAAATGGGAAAAGAATTTTAAAAAGAATAGATAATGTATATGCATAACCGAATCATTTTGCTGTACACCTGAAACTAACACAAAATTGTCGATCAGCTACACTCCAATACAAAATAAAAAGTTAAAAAAGGAACTTCCCTGGCAGTCTGCACTTCCAGTGCAAGGGACATCATTCGATCCCTGGTCAAGGAACTAAGATCCCACACGCTGCACAGCACAGCCAAAAAATAAAAATAAGCAAATTATTGTTTTTAAGTTAAAAAAAATGCTTTGCTGAAACCTATTGGGGATTTCAGGCCTTTTGAGCATTAACTGTCCCAGACTCATTGTATGACACCTTACAATAAACGCTGCACTTTCCTTAACCACAACCCAGCGTCAGGAGATTGCCTTTACTGCACTCAGGCAAGTGGACCTAAGTTTTGGTTGGGTAACAATTTCATATGCCCACTGAAGAGACTGAGAGTAGAGGCCAGGACCCTTCCTCCCCAAGAGTCACTGAAGATGATTGACAGCAATAAACCATACATGACGGTTGGAGTCTGTGAATGGTTCAAAGCAAGGCAGTCTTATTATACCCACTTGAGTGCCAGAGGGGTCTCTGGATGCCAGGATGTATGACCACTGATAGACTCAAATAGACAATATAGTGGGCAACTTGAAGGTCTAGCAGGGGGCTTTCCAAAAGGGATGGAGAAATGGGAAAGAGAGCCCCTGGAGAGATCCCCAAGATACTCAGGGGGCCCTCCAGCCACCACATCCCATCTCATCCACAGAACCTTCCCCAGAAGAGCTTCACTAATGAAGTAACAGAAATCCAAACCTTGCTTTGCATTTAGAATGAAGGTGTGCAGGGAGGGACCCCTGGCATAGTGCAGACAGTTTGAGGGTCACTCTCAGAGGCCTGCCTTCTCGGCTGTTTCCTTGCTGTGTGGCCTCAGACAAGATGCTTTCCCTATCGAGTCTCAGTTTTCTCTCTGGAGAAATGGGAGTGATGGTGTAAACCGTGTCTGCCCAACGGGTTGTTGGGAATGAGTAGATCTTTGTAAGCTGTGCTGTGCAGAATAACATTTGGCATTTTATTCTAGCCTGTGGAAATTTGGAGTTTCTTTAAACTGGATTCCCCAACTATAATGAAAAGCATCAACCAAAACCAGAGTCAAGAGTCTGTCTGATGAATCTGCTTGGACAAGGAGATGGGATGTGGTGGCTGGAGGTCCCCCTGAGTATCCTGGGGATCTCTCCAGGGGTCTCACTTTCCCATTTCTCCATCCCTTTTGGCAAGCCCCCTGCTAGACCTTCAAGTTGCCCACTATATTGTCTACTTGAGTCTATCAGTGGTCATACATCCTGGCATCCAGAGACCCCTCTGGCGTTCAAGTGGGTATAATAAGACCTACTTGGAAAAGGAGTCAAGTGAATGGTCTGAGACACTGACAAGTCCCACCTTGACCCATACATCTTTATGAGGGAGAAAGAAAAAAAAAGGTTTGAATCCACTTTTCACAGCTAATCCTGCCCTTTCTCTGGACACCAGGGTTTTCTTGGAAAGCTTTGCACTGACCCTGGAGAACAGTTCCCATCAGAGCTATTTTCAGCAAAGACAGCCAAAGAAGGAGGACAGACTCCAACGCCCTAAGTTACGAGAAGTCAAATATTAATAATTAGTTGAAATTTAACTACATTGTCAAAAGTTTGGTCAAAGAAGAGATTTGGGTCAGAGCTGGACTTGTGATATAAAATGCACCCCACAACCCCAACACACATACCTATCAGCAGATGGGGGACTGGTCTTACTCCTGCTTTCAGTGGACAGTGTACATTTTGCGAGTTCTGTCTGCATCATGAAACGGTAGCCTTCCCTGACTATTTCCTTTTTTTCCTAAAGACTTTTTAAAAGTAACTTATTTTATTTTTGCTTGCATTGGGTCTTCATTGCTACTTGTGGGCTTTCTCTAATATCAACAAGCAGGGGCTACTCTCTAGTTACAGAGTGCAGGCTTAGTCTCTAGGGCATTTCAGCTCAGTTCAGTTCAGTTCAGTCACTCAGTCATGTCCGACTCTTTGCGACCCCCTGAATCGCAGCACGCCAGGCTCCCTGTCCATCACCAACTCCCGGAGTTCACTCAGACTCATGTCCATCGAGTCAGTGATGCCATCTAGCCATCTCATCCTCTGTCATCCCCTTCTCCTCCTGCCCCCAATCCCTCCCAGCATCAGAGTCTTTTCCAATGAGTCAACTCTTCGCATGAGGTGGCCAAAGTACTGGAGTTTCAGCTTCAGCATCATTCCTTCCAAAGAACACTCAGGGCTGATCTCCTTCAGAATGGACTGGTTGGATCTCCTTGCAGTCCAAGGGACTCTCAAGAGTCTTCTCCAACACCACAGTTCAAAAGCATCAGTTCTTCAGCGCTCAGCCTGCTCCCCAGTCTAGCTCTCTCGTCTAGGGCACTTGGGCTTCAGTAATAATGGCTCACAGTCTTAGTTGCCCCAAGGCACATGTGGGACCTTCCTGGATCAGGGATCAAACCTGTGTCCCTGCATTGGTGGGCGGATTCTTAACCACTGAACCACCAGGGAAGCCCCCAACTATTTCCAAAGGTTAATGAGCTTTACATTTTCTGTGAAATGCTTATAAGGATATTACTAAGCAGACTCCAGGCCTCTCTCATATTCACTCAAGGCACAGTTTATTCCTTTATCCTGTGTAATTAAGGATTCATCAGGCTGCAAATGCTGGGAAGAGCTGCCACTGGCAGGCAAAATTTTTAGCATTTGTTTTGTTCTTTTCTGTTCACTCAGCCATTCAACAGGGATTTCCTGAGTGGCTTCTACTCTCAGCAACTTTGTTAGTTTCCAAAGCTGCACATAAGCATATACTCCTGGTCCTCAAGAAACTTACAAATAATAAACGAAAGAAAACAGAAATAGAAGTGTCATTACAAACCCAAAAGTTTCATATCTGGTTTTATCATTGTATCTCTGATTTAATACTATGATTATAATTTCCTGAAAGTTGAAATCCTCCCAATCATAGTTCAATAGACTGAAAGTAGGAATTTTGCTTTTTTGCGGAAACTTTTTTGCTTAAAGTCCACAATATTAAAAAAAATTTTTTTCTCTTTCTTTCAGTTTATTCTTTTAATTGAGGATATTGCTTTACAATATTGTGTTGGTTTCTGCTATTTTTCAACATGAATCACACACAGGTATACATATGTCCCCTCCCTCTTGATCCTCCCTCCTAGCTCCCACTTCATCCCTCTAGGGATGTTACTGAGCACTGGTTTGAGCTCCCTGAGTCATACACCAAATTCCCACTGTCTATCTATTTCGCATATGGCACAATACTCAAAATCTTAATAACTCAATCAGAGTTTGAAGCATGAGGGGAGAGGTGATTATTGAAGGAGTCTCAAGATTTTCCCTTTAGCTCAGGCTGTATATGTCCCCTCCCTCTTGATCCTCCCTCCTAGCTCCCACTTCATCCCTCTAGGGATGTTACTGAGCACTGGTTTGAGCTCCCTGAGTCATACACCAAATTCCCACTGTCTATCTATTTCGCATATGGCACAATACTCAAAATCTTAATAACTCAATCAGAGTTTGAAGCATGAGGGGAGAGGTGATTATTGAAGGAGTCTCAAGATTTTCCCTTTAGCTTCAGGCTGAATGGAACCTTGAGTATTCCCATGCCTATTGGTGGGTCTATAGAACAGCTCAGGGTTTCTTTGATGCAAAGAGCTGACTCACTGGAAAAGACCCTGATGCTGGGAAAGATTGAGGGCAGGAGGAGGAGGGGATGACAGAGAATAAGATGGGTTTGGGTAGACTCCGGGAGTTGGTGATGGACAGGGAGGCCTGGCGTGCTTCGCTTCATGGGGTCGCAAAGAGTCGGACATGACTGAGGGACTGAACTGAACTGAACTTTTTGGAACTTACAGCTCTTTGAGATCTTTCTTGGCAGCCTCAAAAACACGACAGACCATTTAGTGAGATATCATTTATTGTGAAGCCATCCCCATTTTTGTACATTTGTGGGAAGCATACTGAGGAAGGCATGACCGTGGTCCCTCCTAAGTGGAGTCAGTCCTAGGTCCAATATCTATAAGGAGGTCGGAATGGCTCTCACATTAATGAACCCATCTGCCCTGGTTTCTGTACATGATTCCTAGGCATTTGGTGAACATCAATCCCTGTGCTTCTTGATGTACCTGGGAAATCTGATGGAGTCTGACTTCTCATCTTGAACTGATGTTATTGATAGGGATGGTTCAGACTCTTCCCTTGGCAGGGACAGATCCATGGTTTTAAATCCTGTCTTCTCTATTTCTCACCTGGGAGAGCATGAGTAAATTTCTTTATTCCTCACAGTGCTCATCTCTGAAGTAGATTTTAACATATTGAATAAATGGGATAATTCATATAAATGAGCCAGTAGCAGTGAATGTTCAGTATTAGCCTTGTGTAGTGGATAGCTGTAATAGTCAAGGGCATGCTAGAGGAGCAGGGTGGCCCTGCAGTTTTGAGTCTAGCATGGTGGTCTAGATCTGGGAGTTGACTAGTCCCCAGTTGTTCTAATCACCAGCGAAAGGAGCCAGGAAGTCCTTATTTAGCAGAAGGAGAGACTGCGCTGAGTATTTCTCACATGGCAATGACTGCCTCATTTTAATCAATTAATTAATTATTTATCAGGCAATAAATACGTTGTGGGGGAAAAATCAAATAAAAGCAAGTAAACAGTACCTTTCCATGACTCTTTTCCTTCCCATTGTTCTCTTCACAGGTCATACCTATGAACTATCTGGGATGAACACTTCCTTCCAGACTTTCTCCACACACATGTGGGTGTATATACACCATGATCATGGTTATGGGTTTTAAATTTTTAAATGAAATCATATTATGCATTTTTTTCTATAACTACCTTTTATTGGGGCTTCCCCAGTGGCTCAGTGGTAAAGACTCTGTCTGCACTGCATGACACTCTGGTTCATTCCCTGGGTCAGGAAGATTCTCTCAGTCAGGAAAATCCTCTGCGGGAGGACATGGCAACCCACTCTGGTATTCTTGCCTGGAAAATCTCATGGACAGAGGAGCCTAGCAGGTTATGGTCCATGGGGTTGCAAAAGAATTGGACACAACTTAGCGACTAAACAACAACCTTTTATTACCTTAGTAATACATCTTTGGAAATATTTTCAGAACAGGATGCCTTCATTCCTGTTCATGGACTATAATCTACGTAAACAATCCTCTACTGGTGGATATTTTAGTTATCCTCTCCCCAACTCGTTTTGGGGGAAATTGTATTAAATAACACTACAAAGAGAATATCAATGTGGAGGATGTTCATTCATGAACCAAATAAGTTCAAGCTTTAGGGTTAAGGATACTCCAGGTCACAGACTCTTGAAGTGAGTGGAGACTACATTTTAAAGTTTAATCAGAACTTGCTGAGCCCATGATATATACATGAAACCAGAGAATCCTATCAGGTAGGGGAGCCTAGCACAGGGGTCAAGTGACAAGGCAGCCTGAAGGAATTCTGCTAAACAACTTTCATCTGCTTTGAGTGTTTCTGTTGAGCTGTTAACACAGATGCTGGATTTTGCCCTTGGTATTTTAAAGGCATCATGGATATGTGACTATGTACAAACAACCTACTAGGAACTGAAGATGAGTGGAGAGCAGAGAAGGGAGGGTTCCTAAGTATACAAATAGCTTCGTTACATTATTACAGCCACTGCTATTTTCCTCAAACATTTACTGATCCTGACTCTGTGCCAGAAACTATGAAAGCCCAGTAGCAGAGACAAGGATGAATGCTTGTACCCTATTACCAAGCACCTTGCATCAGAGGGAGGAGAAGATGTAAAACAGGAGAGGTTGTAAAATAGAGCTATATAAACAGTGAGAGAGGTGCAGCAACTGGAGTCTAGAGTGAGGAGGAAGTACTTCCAGCTAGGAGGAACAGAAAGGGAAAATGGGAGGAAGATTGTCTTCAGATGATTTTCTTTGGTGGAGGCAGTCCTAACGCGGGTTGGGAAAGAATTTCCAGACACAGAGCATTTCAGAAGGGAGTGAGTTTATTAAGAACAAAGAGCAGGGATAATGTGAGCACTGCAAACCAAACTTCTGACAGACCAGGGCGTGTCGGTGGTTCTCATGGTTTAATAGCCACGTGTTATACCCTCAAGACAGAAAAGTCCTGCTGGAAGTTTGGCATTAGGAGCTTGGTTAGGGCTTCCCTGGAGGTTCAGGTGGTAAAGAATCTGCCTGAAGTGTGGGAGACCTGAGTTCAGTCCCTGGGTTGGAAAAAACCCCTGGAGAAGGGAATGGCCACCCTCTCCAGTATTCCTGCCTGGATAATCCCATGGACAGAGGAGCCTGGTGAGCTACAGTCAGCAGAATTGCAAAGAGTCAGACATGACTGAGCAACTAAGACTAAGACACTATAGGATGATTACTGGAGTGGGTATTTTTGCCTAATTTGGGGTCAGGAAGCCTACTGGTGATGATCACGGGGTCTTTTGGAAATGTTTGCAAAGGGGTTCAGTCAACTTCAGAGGTGACCTTGATTCTGGGCTCCACTTCTGTGGCCTTGTACAAGGCCTCATACCTGTGGCCTTGAAGCAGGACCCAGCATCTTCTCCCTACATCTCCCAGCAGATGGATGGTGTTAACATCACCATGGTAACCCAGGCTGGAGCTTTCAGGAGCATCTTCGATTCCTCCCATACCTTCCCAACCACCTACAAAAGTGAAAAAGCAAAAGTGTTAGTCACTCAGTTATGTCCAACTCTTTCTGACCCCATGGACTGTAGCCCACCAGGCTCCTCTATCCATGGGATTTCTCAGGCAAGAATACTGGAGTGGGTAGCCATTTCCTTCTGCATGGGATCTTTCTGACCCAGGAATGGAACCTGGGTCTCCTGCATTGCAAGCAGTTTCTTTACCATCTGAGATGGATCCCCAAATGCTCTCAGTTACAGTCACATGATAGCTCTCCAATTCACACCCACTCACCTCTTCCCACATTTAGATCTTCATCCTCTCCTGCCCTTCAAAGAAGTTTCCTAATCTACTTATCCACCTCAAGTTCTCTCTCCATCCAACCCATCTTTCATGCTATCTAAGGGTATTTTATCAAAATCACAAATCTGATTATCATTCCTCTGCTTAAGAACTTTAGCTGATTTTCCATCACCTAGCACAGAAATATCCTAAATTTTTTCACTAGCATATCAATTTCCCATCTTTTTGTCCCCTCTCCCTATGTTCTTGTGCCAGTTCTTTATTTGTGTCTCTCAGCCCCTTCCCCTCAATTGACCACTCTGCTCTGTGTTTGGGGGACTGGAATCTACAAATTATACTTTCTGAACTCCTTTGCCAGCTGCTTTTCTGTTAGGATGTAGCGTATGCCAATCATCCAACCAGAAGGCAATTGGATGTCAGAAGGAAGAGGCAATCTTCCTGATCTGAAGTTCTCATGGCTGCTACTGTGGCAGTAGGAGTACAGTGGCTCCAGATTCCAGCCGCCAGGTCAAGGTGGACCCAGTACTGAAGGTGCCTACAACCTCCCACACTGTAGAGGCAAGTTTAAATCTCTGGGTTCCAACCCAGGGGCATCACCAGCTTCGAATCCCCTTCTTCCTTTTGCTCTTACAGCTCCTCCAACACTTTGGTAACCAATATCCTGTATTCAATTCCTGCATTTGAAATACCTAGGGTAATATCTGTTTTCTATACTGTACTCCTGTACTATTAGTTATATACTATTTTTCTCTAAGTGACCCCTTTTAAGAAAGAAGCAAATTGACCTTGTCCAAAGCAGTAATATCCATGAGATTGTACGTTGGTGTATGTTTGTCTAATACATGTTAGACTAAGTGCAGAACTGTTAATATTTAAGTTGTTCATCTATCTCCCATCTTTTTCGGGAAAAATTAATTTATTTAGTCAGTTACTCACGGTTTTGGCTGTTCTGGGTCTTCACTGTTGCACGAGCCTTTCTCTAGCTGTGGTGAGTGGGGGCTACTCTTTAGTTTCTGTGCTCAGCCTTCTCACTGTGATCACTCTCTGGTGGTGGAGCACAGGTTCTAGGGTGCTCAGGCTTCAGCTGTCGCGGCTTCCAGGCTCTATAGCACAGGTTCAGTAGTTCTGGTACACGGGTTTCGCTGCTGTCTGCAGCAGGCGGGATCTTCCCCAAGCAGGGATCAAACCCATGAATCCTGCATTGGCAGGTGGATTATTTACACTGGGGAAGCCCTGCCTCCCATCTTAAATCATATCTTGTGCTGATATACACCCCATCCTGGGAAACTATAGTCTAGAGGCTATAGTACAACCTCCACATCACCATCTGGTTGTGGCCTCCCTCCCCAGCTGTTTCTGGTTCTCCTACAGATGCTTCCATCTTCTTCTTCAGCAACAGCATCTTTTGTCACAACTTTGTATGCTTTGTTCTCCATTCATGAAACTATCTTGATTCCTTCCCTGACCAGAAAATTCCTTCTTACTCTTAATTTAATCACCCCCTACATTCTGAGGCATCATTTAAACGTCATGCTAGTCAAAGGGCAGCTTTGACCTCTTTCACACTCCCCTGCTCACTGAACTCATTTGTAGATTCAAAATAGAACCTGTGCAGGAATTTCATAGGCTAGGTCAGCGTGTCACTTGTTGGGTGAATAGTCAAGAAGCCGACGAATTAGCTGATGCCTGTGGCTTCTGTGGGGTCTGAGGCTGGGAAAAGCCCACCCTGGAGGAGGGAGCAGAGTGGTGCCCACGATCAGCACGGAGCACAAGTTAAGCGCTTACAGAGCGGCCCAAGTGAAATAGCCCAGTAAATCGAATACAGGGAGAGCAGCAGATCCTAATTTTGAAGAATTAAAATTCAATAAAACGTGCTTTGCAGGGCACTTCTTATGAACAAGGGCTCAGCAGTAACCCCAGGACCTTTTATTTCTTCAAAATCTTGCTTCATGCACATGGACTGTCTGGTTATTTGGTCTAGAGCAGTAGGACATTTCTAAACCGACAGTAACCCAGTGATCAGTGACTCAAGAGGTCAATAGCACCTAGCCTGTTCTCATCAACATTTGCTAGATTCATGTTCCATGGAAAGTGCAATGCTAATCTCTGGTTTAGAAGAATTTTGGAGGGATTAACCAAGATACTCCTTTTAAAATTACACTATAGGAAGGCGATTTGCGGGAGAACAGATACATGTATATGTAAGGCTGAGTCCCTTCACTGTGCATCTAAAAGTACATTGTCTATACCCTAATACAAAATAAAAAGTTCAAAGAATTACAATATGGAAAAAATAAAATTCAAAAACAGGCTTTAGGGGTCCAACACATGGGATTCACACTGCTATTTGGCAGCTTCCTGTGTGAGTAGCCATTACTAACCGCTTCTCACCTTAGTTCTTTCATCTGAAAATGGGAATAATAATGCTTACCCTAGAGTATCGTTTTGAAGATACAGTAATAATTTTCATTTTTTTAATTGGGATATAATTGCTTTACAGTGTTGTGTTAGTTTCTACTGTATTGCAAAGTGAATCAGCCCTGTTTAGAAACATATCTCCTCTTTTTGGGATTTCCTTCCCATTTAGGTCACCACAGAGCACTGTGCTGAGTTCCCTATACTATACAGTAGGTTCTCATTAGCTATCTATTTTATACATAGTAGTGTATATATGTCAGTCCCAATCTCCTATTTTATCCCACCTCTCTTTGGTGTCCACACGTTTGTTCTCTATACCTGTGTCTCTGTTTCAGCTTTGCAAATAGGTCATCTGTACCATTTTGCTAGATTCCCATGCATGAGTTAATATACAATATTTGTTTTTCTCTTCCTGACTTACCTCACTCTGTATGACAGGTTCTAGGTCCATTCACAGAGAAAGCATGTACTTAGTCAATTAGTGGAAGGTGCATTTTATCGCTGTTAATGTCATAGAATTCATGGAACTGAATAGAAATCACAAAAGAAGTTGTGGATCTAGAGGAGCTGAGCCCCCCAGGAGGGCTGCATGCAGAGGGACTGCAGAGCTGAGCCTTGAGCAACGTCAGCTGTGACCATTGTGACTCTGAATGGCTGATGATTCACCGCCCAAAGACACAGAGAATGCAGGGCTGAAGGCTGGGGGTGTTCAGCTGGTCAAGGGTTGCCTGAGGGGAGCTTTCTTTTTGAAGTGCCAGGCTGACTGACTTTGAAGCCAACTGGAAGCTTCCAGCACTCAGAGGGCAAGGGACACAAGGACACAGGGACACAGGGCAAGCAAACACTATTAGCTTTTACAGCCTACACAGGAGCTTTGCAAACCAGCCTTGCAGATAAGTTTCGAGTTCTCCCTTGATTACATCAGCCCTCAAGTTAGTGCTACTGCTTCCCATGTAATTCACAAGATTTTCTGCTTTACTGTGTCACAGTAAACTTACTGTGGGCCCAAAGTGATCATAGGAAGGACTCACTTTTTATCATAGGGATAGTCCAAAAGGTTATTGTAGAAAAGGAAATTTTATTGAATACATTTTTCAGTATAGTCTGTGTAAGTGTGATTTCTCTTACAGGGCGAAACACCACCCACAATTTTTATTTGTTTGTTTCTTTGTGTTCCCCTAGTAACTTCTTCAAGCAAGCAAGACCTCTAAAAGGCCAAGGGTGTTGAGTGGTTCCCATTCTAGGTACTGGACAGTTGTTATAGGAAGGCATTCTTTTTTTTAACATTTATTTATGTTACATGTCATTTATTGGACTGGATCAGGTCTTGGTTGTGGCATGTAGGATCTTTCACTGCAGCGCACAGACTCCCTAGCTATGGCTCATAGGCTCAGGAGTTGCACCTCGTGGGCTCTCTGGTTGTGTCGTGCCAGCACGAGAGCATGTGGGTTTCAGCAACTGCAGCGCATGGGGTTTCTCTACTTGTGGTGCATGGGCCTAGTTGTTCCTCAGCATATGGGATCTTAGTTTCCCAACCAGGGATGGAATCTGCCTCCCCAAATTGCAAGGTGGATTCTTAACCACTGGACCACCAGGGAAGTGTAGGATGAGATTCTTTAAGGAGTTTTCAATGGTTGAAGAGACAGAATAGAATACGATCAGCAAGGCTTACGAAGGTGTTTTAAACATTTTTGTTGTAGGATGTGCATCCTGAAATCCCACCAAAAGGATCTGAAAAGGCACGTGACAGAAAGAAGAGACTTGCAGGAGCAAGCGATGACATGGCCAACGAAGCTGATACGAAGTCTTCCCTCAGGATGAACCTGCTGCTTGAACCATAACAGTGTTTCCGATGTTCAGCTGAGGTTGCAAGAAAAGAAAGAAAAATTCCCTTGGGGCCAGGAGCTCCGTAGGAACTGAACGTTGGAGCAGTAAGCAGTGAACTGAGCCTGGAGCACTTAGAGACGTTACTCACTTGCCCTCAAGTTAGTGCTACTGCTTCCCATGTAATTCACAAGATTTTCTGCTTTACTGTGTCACAGTAAACTTACTGTGGGCCCAAAGTGAATCATAGGAAGGACTCACTTTTTATCATAGGGATAGTCCAAAAGGTTATTGTAGAAAAGGAAATTTTATTGAATACATTTTTCAGTATAGTCTGTGTAAGTGTGATTTCTCTTACAGGGCGAAACACCACCCACAATTTTTATTTGTTTGTTTCTTTGTGTTCCCCTAGTAACTTCTTCAAGCAAGCAAGACCTCTAAAAGGCCAAGGGTGTTGAGTGGTTCCCATTCTAGGTACTGGACAGTTGTTATAGGAAGGCATTCTTTTTTTTAACATTTATTTATGTTACATGTCATTTATTGGACTGGATCAGGTCTTGGTTGTGGCATGTAGGATCTTTCACTGCAGCGCACAGACTCCCTAGCTATGGCTCATAGGCTCAGGAGTTGCACCTCGTGGGCTCTCTGGTTGTGTCGTGCCAGCACGAGAGCATGTGGGTTTCAGCAACTGCAGCGCATGGGGTTTCTCTACTTGTGGTGCATGGGCCTAGTTGTTCCTCAGCATATGGGATCTTAGTTTCCCAACCAGGGATGGAATCTGCCTCCCCAAATTGCAAGGTGGATTCTTAACCACTGGACCACCAGGGAAGTGTAGGATGAGATTCTTTAAGGAGTTTTCAATGGTTGAAGAGACAGAATAGAATACGATCAGCAAGGCTTACGAAGGTGTTTTAAACATTTTTGTTGTAGGATGTGCATCCTGAAATCCCACCAAAAGGATCTGAAAAGGCACGTGACAGAAAGAAGAGACTTGCAGGAGCAAGCGATGACATGGCCAACGAAGCTGATACGAAGTCTTCCCTCAGGATGAACCTGCTGCTTGAACCATAACAGTGTTTCCGATGTTCAGCTGAGGTTGCAAGAAAAGAAAGAAAAATTCCCTTGGGGCCAGGAGCTCCGTAGGAACTGAACGTTGGAGCAGTAAGCAGTGAACTGAGCCTGGAGCACTTAGAGACGTTACTCACTGGCCCAGAGAGATGGGAAGGAAGCTTGTCCTCAAGTTTTGAGTATGTGTATATGCTCAGTCACATCCAACTCTTTGCAACCCCATGGACTATAGCCAACCCACCGGGCTCCTCTGTCTATGGAATGTTCCAGGGAAGAATACTGGAGTGGGTTGCCATGTCTTCCTCCAGGGGATCTTCTAGACACAAGGATTGGACTCTCATCATCTCCTGCATTGGCAGCGGGGATTCTTTAACACTGAACCACCTGGGAAGCCCTGTGCTCAAGTCAGATCAACATAAAAGTTGGTCTTGAGCTGAGATACCTCTGGACACCCAGCAGAAGCAGATGCAAAGTGCTGTGACCCCCGCCTCTGATAGGAGCTTCACATTCCTGAAGGTGACACATGTTGACACTGTGTTTTTAGGAGACGGAGACTGTCAGGATCATTCAGCAGATAAGTAACTGGAGCCCCAGAGAAGCTCAGTGCTTTTGTTCAGGATCACACATCTGTTAGCAAGGAGAGCTAGACTCAAACTCAAGTCCTTCCCCTCTTGCAGCCTTGCTTCTAAAGAAGTATGGCTCACGTGGTATCTCCCAAAATGCCCAGGGAATTGGGCAAACTGACGCTCAGGCATCCTGGGGTCAGATCCAAGTGCAGAGGAGCCTGGCCTCAAATGGATGGTGGTCTTATTCTGGCTACCAAGAGGCTGTCCCTGCTCCCATGCCCCCACACTGCTCATCTAGGGAAAGTAAGGAGAAAGACTGTCTGGTGGGGCTCAGAGAGGGCTTCAGTCTCTGAGTGGACAAAAATCAGAAGCTGAGCCTGTGAAATAGGAGTCTTTTTTTTTTTCTTCTTGGAAGCCACTTGAACTTTGTCATTGCAATTGGACTTATCTCCTCTTGTGTTTACTTAGCTCGTGGGCGAGAAATGTCATTACCCCTTTTGATTTTATGGAAGACCATTTACAAGTGTTAAATTTTGCACTGGCCACTGATCTCTGTGCCTTCAAGACACACACACACAGAGTCTAGCCAAGAGCAGGCTATCGAGGGCTGCCTGAGGGTCTCCCTGTCTTGGATCTGGGGGAGGGAAGAAGTCCTTGCTTCGTGTCTGTAGTCTTGGTCCGCATGCCTCTGTCAGGCTGTCCCTTTGGGCGGGGGCTGCAGGGTCTCCAGCGGCTAGGCCAGCCCCTTACCCAGTCTCTGAGCCGGTCACGCTCAGTGCTGCCTGCATGGGGAGCCAGGGAACGCAGGGCAGGTGGAAGGGTTGCAGGGAGTTGGTTCTTAGGCACTGCTCTCCCTCAGACACCAGAAAAGGTAGCCCACCCAGGCTTCCTGAGAGGTCTCTGGGACTGATACTGTCCTGCCCTATGAAGAACATTTTATGATGCTCTCGCCCCCTCTTCACCTTGGGAACCACTGAGCAGCACTGTGGGTGTGGCATTTGACATTCGTGGTTAAGGGGAGAGAGTCCAGATGTGGAATTTATGTCAGGTATCCCTTTGCCCGAGGAGGGGTGTTAGGCAGGCATGACTGCATACGAGAGCGTTGTGTGTCCAGGGCACTGCCAGTGGTCCTCCCAGATAGAGCAGGGAGGGTTTTGAGGTGGGAGGGGTCTCAGGTATAAATGAATTTAGCCCAAGGCTCAACACTGCACAGTCATTAGACAGACACATGCCAGCTGTCAGCCTGTGGGCATTAGCCTGCATGCACTTCCCTGATGGCTCGGTGGTAAAGAATCTGCCTGCCAATGCAGGAGATCTGGGTTTGATTCCTGAGTTGGGAAGGTCCTGGGGAGAAGAAAATGGCAATCCACTCCAGTACTCTTGCCTGGAGAATCCCATGAAGAGAGGAGTTTGGTGGGCTACAGTCCCCGGGGTTGCAGAGGGTCAGGTATGACTGAGCAGCTAAGCAACAATAGCCTATGTAACCCAGATGCCAGCAGAGACTGGATGGTCCTCTGGGATTTGAACAAAATTAGCCTGAATTTCTCCTAACCCCAACCTAAGATCTTGAGAGATCCCTGAGGGATTGCATCCCTTGGCCACTGGTCTTGCTGGTACCATTTTCAGTACCAGATACTGTTCTCAGTATTTTTTGCTTTCAGTACTAGGTACTGTTCTCAGTACTTCTTGCTTTCATTACCAGGTATTGTTCTCAGTACCTCTCGTTTTCACTGTGCTGTCTCGGCTCCATCACATCAGCCCAGAAGTGAAGTTCAGCCCCTCATCATTTTCCTCTTGCACATCTATTGATGCAAGAATTATACTTTACTGTAACATGGAGGTAGCTGGAGAGATAATTAAAGAAAGATGGATGGGAATTCACTTGGCAGCAAATAAGCAGCTTCAGATTCAACATCAGTCCTCCTAGAAACCTCCCTGTGCCTGGGGGTGCCTTAGTGACCTGTCACCCCATACCCTCTTTCTGGCCCCTCTCCTTTCTGCATGCTGCCCTGCTTTCTCCTCTCTCCAACCATCCAGGAGAAAGAAGATGCAGCCAGTGTCTCTCTCTCCATCTACTGATTAGCACAGCCCTGTTTCATCATCTCAGCCTCACTGAACACCTCCCCAGCTCCCTCGCTGTCTCTCCCAAGCAGCTTATCTGATCATTTTCTCTCTCTTACACACACACACACACACACACACACACACACACACACACACACACAGAGTTTCCTCTCTGAGATGAATTCTGATTCCAGTTTTTAAGATAATGGATTTTACTTCTTTGTGTGTGTGTGTGTGTGTGTGTGTGTGTGTGTGTGTTCAGTTGCTTCAGTCGTGTCCAACTCTTTGAGACCCTATGAACTGTAGGACATCAGGCTCCTCTGTCCATGGGATTCTCCAGGCAAGATTACTGGACTGGGTTGCCATGCCCTTCTCCATTTACTTTCTTACATATCCAACCACGCCCCCTCAAAAATCATTGTCCCACTGGTGGACACCCTCAGTACAATGAGACATATTTAAAGGAACCTAAGGTTTCCTGGTGGTTCGGATGGTAAAGAATCTGCCTGTAGTGCAGGAGACCTGGATTCAATCCCTGGGTCAGGTTGGGAGGATTCCCTTGAGGAAGGCATGGCAACCCACTCCAGTATTTTTGCCTGGAGGATTTCATGAACAGAGGAGCCTGGCAAGCTACAGTCCATAGGATGGCAAAGAGTTGGACACAACTAAGTGATTCACACAATTAAAGTTCAGAACAAGAAAAGAGGAGGCTGTGCCGTCACCCTCTCTGAGCGTTTCCCCACTTCCATCCCAGTGCCAGGGCATTCGTGGGGCCTAAAAATGGCCGTGAGTTCTCAGCATACAAGTCTACTGCTTAACATTCTCCAGGGACCGTCCTGACTTGTGGCCTGGAAAGCACATTGTGTCCCAGGCACTGTCAGAAGGAGGGCAGAGCAGAGCCCGCCTCTGCACTTGGAGGAAAAGGTTTGCTGGTGCCAGATCCTTGGGCACGTCAGCCACTACCCTCTGCCCACACTGCTCGGTAGGTAGTGATCTCCCCGTGGCAGGATGTATGCTAGTGCACCTGCCAGGAAAGCCAGGCTCTGGCATGAGCACGTGGACTTCTAAGGTGCTCTGATGGATCAACAGGTCTGAACTCTGGAAGTTTGGGGAAGTATTGTGAGAGGGCTGGAGGTAAGGGAACGCACATTTAACGTGGGCTGACACACACTGTTAGTCTTGCTCTGGGGCACCAGTGTCCCCTGTCATGAGTCCTCAGCTACTCACTGGTCCCCTACCTCATGCACAGTCAGCACCTGAGGGCTTCTAGGCTTGCAGAGCAGATGGCCCAGCAGCTCAGCAAGTTCTGGGGTGCAGAGTTCTGGTGAGGAGGGCTGCCAGTTTGGCAGATGAGAAAGTGGGCACTTTGGTGACTGTGCTACAGGTAAGACCAGATAGGATCCCCCAGCAGGGGAGAGAACTATCCAGCAAACAAAGCTCTGCCTGGAATCTCCCACCATCCACTCAGACTCGAGCTGGAATGGCAGACCAGGACTGCAGAGCAGGGCGAGAGACTGACAGGACTGGGGAGACTGCCACTGGCTCTTGGGCCTGGGGTCCACAGCTCCAGCCTCATTCACATCCGCCCATGCGAAGCTTTCAGCCAGGCGCAGATCTGTTAGATACACACACACACACACACACACACACACACACCCCAATCTCCTGGCTGCCCAGCCCCTACAATTCAGTAGTTTGATAGGGCGGACCAACCTGACTACTCTATCTCTTATTTTTGTTTAACGAGAAACAAGGTGGCCTCATTGTCTGCTGACCATTTCTATTTGCTGATTCATCATTCACTGGACGTTGACTACGTGCCTGTATGTTGGGAATACCAAAGAAAAGGTACAGTGGAAAAGAAGACTTAGAGAAAAGAGGTCCCAGTAGGAATGAGAATATAGATATTTGCAACGTGCTGTCTGAGCCCAGAGGATTCACAGAGAAGACGAACAAGGGGAGAAGAAAAGTGAGGCAGAGAGAGCCCCGTGAAAGCCAGCGGGGAGGCATGCATACCCCAATAGGTTCAGCTGATCCAGGAGGCCCTGCCCTCTTCTTTCTCCTAACTCGTCTCTGGCTAACTAAATGCATCTCAGTTTCCACATGTCTGATTTAAAGGTATCCCTTCGCACTTTCGAAAGGAGACTGTGTACCTGTGGGCATTAAGGAGGGATTCCCAGCATACAAAGCAGCTCTAGGGGCTGCTGACAGGTTCGTAAAAACTAAGTTTGTGTGAAGATAAAGATGGGAAGACTTTATGGACATAGTTGGGGAAGGAGAATGGGGACAAACTGAAAGAGTAGCATTGACATATATATATATACACACACTACCATGTGCAGAATAGATAGCTAATGGGAAGCTGCTGCATAGTACAGGGAGCTCAGCTCAGTGCTCTGTGGTGACCTAGAGGGGTGGGCTTAAGAAAGAGGGCATATATGTGTACTTACGCTGATTCACGATGTTGTCCAGCAACAGAGTGTACAGTATGTAAACTAACATAACATTATAAATCAATTATCCTCTAACAAGTCAATTAAAAAAATTTTTTAAGATGGGAAGAGATCGAAAGGTTATGTAACTAAAGTGACATTTTGAGACTGAAGGGATTCCTTGGTATTTTTCTTGGAGCATCTAGATTTAGACCCCAACACACACACACACACACACACACCCCTACATGTATATGTGTATACATACATGTGAACATGCACACACATGCAGGTTTGTGTGTATAGGTATGTATGGGCTTCTCTGGTGGCTCAGTGGTAAAGAATCTGCCTGCCAATGGGTTCGATCCCTGAGTTGGGAGGATTGCCTGCAGAAGGAAATGGCAACCCACTTCCATATTCTTACCTGGGAAATCCCATGGACAGAGGAAGCTGGTGGGCTACAGTCCATGGGGTCACAAAGAGTCGGAAACAACTGAGTGACTAAACAACAACAACAATAGGAATGTATGCACGCACACACATGCACACACACACACACACACACACACATTTCACAGGAAAGTAGTACCTTAAAGGCTGCAGGGTTGTAGGGCTTTGCACCTGATTGACACAAATGTTTGCTGAACTGGAGCAATCCGCTGCCAGGCCCATCCTGTTTTTTATCGTTGACCATTGCTCTCAAGAGTTAATGTTTGACCCTGGCCATAAAGGAGACGACAGCTGATGACTTGTGACCGACTTTTGGAGAGGAAGGAGCCCCCTATAAATTAGCCCACACCGGCCCACACTGGCTACCCTGCCAGAAGAGCTGTTGGATCAGCTGTGAAGAGAGCCTCACCGCCACCATGAACTTCTCCGGCAAGTACCAAGTCCAGACCCAGGAGAACTACGAGGCCTTCATGAAGGCAGTCGGTGAGTGCTGGGCCGAGGCTGGGGATCATGGCCACGAAGGCTTGGCCCTGCAGGTGGTGGCCAGTCAGGGTCCTGAAGTCAGACAGGAGGAGCAGTTAAAGCTTCATAGAGATTTGGAATCATGTTCTGCAGGTTCTCTGTGCAGTTTTGGGCTATTTCTCCCTGGACAAGACTATGCCTTAGGCAAGTGCAAATGGCACTGAACTAAGATCTGACCTAGACTGAAGCCACCGCCACGGCCACCTCACTGAGCGACCGTGTTCATTCACTCATTCATTCCTTTCTTCATTCTTCTAACAAACTTTGATTCAAGGCCAACCACACACTGAGCAAAGTGCTAAGCTGAACAGAGTGCTGTGCTGAGCGGATACCACTAAGACAGATAACACTGGGCCACATTTCCAAGGTCACAATTCAGAGAAAGACAAAAGAGAAGAAATGAATGCAACACAGCCTCTCCTAATGTGTCCTGAGTGTTGACTGAGCACCAGACTTCATGCTAAAGCCTCAGACAGGCAGCTTCCTGTTGTTAGCTTCCACTCACTCAGCGGTGTCCAGCTCTTTTCAATTCCGTGGACTATGGCCTGCCAGGTTCCTCTGTCCATGGAATTCTCTAGGCAAGAATACTGGAGTGGGTCTCTTCTCCAGGGGATCTTCTGGACCCAGGGATCAAACCTAGGTCTCCTGCACTGCAGGCAGATTCTTTACTGTATGAGCCACCAGGCTGAGTCCTCACCAAAAACTCTGAGCTCAGCACTATTATTTTTCCCATTTTATAGGCAAGGCAAAGAAGGCCTTGCAAGAGCAACTAATGCCAACCGGGGTCACACAGATCATAATCCCAAACTGAGTTGAGATATAAAACCAGCACTAGTTCCCAGGGACCCCACTTTAAATCCTTGTCACCCACCCACCCCACTGAGTCACTACAGGAGGATATGGCAGCCATGGGAGAGGGTCAGGGGAAGGCTTGGTAGGAGCGAAGGTGAGCCTTGGCCCTGGGAGATGAGAAGGTGTCCCCTAGGGGCTGGAGGAGGAGATTGTGCTGCAGGGGGAGGAAGCAAATGGGATGGGGAGACAAGGAAGAGTGCTGAGCAGGAGACGGTGGGAAAGATAGCAAAGGCAGCGATAGGAAGCCTTTTGGAGTGGCTGAGAGCTGGGATCTCCTATAGGACACAACACAACACCTCTTGTCCCTGCACCCTTCACCTGGCAACAGGAGCCTCCCATCACTGTCAGTGCACCTGGTTTTCCTGAGCTCAGCTCATATGACAGCACAGACACTCTGATATTCATCACACTCTGTCCCCGGAGAAGGGACTCCTGGTGCTGGCAGAGGTGGAGGTAGGGATAGGGGTGCATAGGCTTGCCAGGAATGATCCCGCTGTGATGCCTCTTGTTCCTGAATAATTTTTTAATTAATTTTTTTGGAGGATAATTGCTTTACAAAGCACTGGTTTCTATCATACATCAGCATGAGTCAGCCATAAGTGCATGTATATCCCTTTCCTCTTGAATCTCGCTCCCTCCCATCCTGGCATAATTTTTAAGAGCTTCTCTTTCACTCTCAGGAGGCACCTGGCTTGGGAGACAAGCTGATGGTCACCCTGAGTGTGGAGGAAAAAAATACTTACTCTCAAAGAGCAAAGTCTCTGAGCTTAAACAGGGAGGACGGAGGAGGGAGAGCGAGTAAGAAGCAGGCGCTCAGACGAGGAAAGCTTTCCCAGGGCTGAGAAGTGATTTTTTCTTTTTTTAACAAACCAAACTGGCAAGACAGTGGGCACCTGAGGTCAGGCCAAGTCAGGCCACTGACCTCCCCTTTCAGAGGTCGAAGCTCAGTTTGCTCACAGGGCTCCAGGAAGTGCCAGGTCTTCAGGGATCTCTCCTCCGCCTTCTCACCCCGGGGTTTCTCTTGTGACCACCAGCTTGCAGGTCCCACCTCTGCTGTTTAGTGGTTCAGTCACGTCCAACTCTTTCTACCCCTGTGGACCATAGGCCACCAGGCTCCTCTGTCCAGGACTCTCTAGGCAGGAATACTGGGGTGGGTAACCATTTCCTTCTCTAGGTGATCTTCCTAACCCACGGATCTAACCTGGGTCTCCTGCATTGCAGCCAGATTGTTTACCGACTGAGCCACAAGGGATGCCCCACTCCCACTTCTGCCCACCTCTAAACCTTCAATGCTTCCCTCCAGGGCTGCCCGATGACATCATCCAGAAGGGGAAGGATATCAAGGGGGTGTCGGAAATCGTGCAGAATGGGAAGCACTTCAAGTTCACCATCACCGCTGGCTCGAAAGTGATCCACAATGAGTTCACCTTGGGGGAGGAGTGTGAGATGGAGTTCATGACTGGGGAGAAGATTAAGGTAGGAGGCGCCCCCTCCAGCCACCCTCTGCTTCTAGAACTTTTCCTGGAGCCTGGCCCCAGGCTTCCTCCCTCAAGGCTCCCAGCTCACAATTCCTACTGCTGAGACCCTATCTCTGAACCCACAGCTGGGGTGGAAAGGCAGAGAGATAGCAGAAATCAAGACAATACTGTCTCCACAGGGTTCAGTGGATAAAGAATCCACCTGCAAATGCAGGGGACATAGGAGACGCAGGTTTGATCCCTGGGTCAGGAAGATCCCCTAGAGTAAGAAATGGCAACCCACTCCAGTATTCATGTCTGGGAAATCCCATGACAAAGGAGCCTGGCGGTCTACAGTCCATGTTGTTGCAGAGTCAGACACAACTGAGCGACTAAACACACAAGCAAAAAACACAATATTATAAAGCAATTAGCCTCCAATTAAAAATAAAATAAACCAGCTCTTAAGAAAGAAGCTCTTAGGGAAGGTGTCAGGTTCCTGGGACCTCCTGGAGGAACTCTGGCCTGAGAATCTGTTATTGTTGTTCAGTTGCTCAGTCACATCTGACTCTTTGTGACCCCATGGACTTTAGCACACCCAGCTCCCCTGTCCTTCACTATCTCCCTGAGTTTGTCCTTTGAAGTCAGTGATGCCATCCAACCATCTCATCTTCTGTTGCCCCCTTCTCCTCTTGCCTTCAATCTTTCCCGGCATCAGGGTCTTTTCCAAAGAATTGGCTCTTTGAATCAGGTGGCCAGAGTGTTGGAGTTTCAGCTTCAGCATCAATCCTTCCAGTGAATATTCAGGACAGATTGATTTCCTTTAGGAACGACTGGTTTGATCTCCTTACACTCCAAGGGACTCTCAAGAGTCTTCTCCAGCACTACAGTTCAAAAGCATCAATTCTTTGGCACTCAACCTTCTTTATGGTCCAACTCTAATATCCATACATGACTACTGGAAAAACCATAGCTTTGACTAGAGGAGAATCTGAGCTCTCCTATATGGAGAGTATGGGGGAACTAGGCCCGGAGCAGGAGTCTTAAGATTCAGATTCTCCCAGGCCCAGAAACAAGCAAGTGAGAGTCAGTGCAAAACCTTAACAGAGCCCTAAGTTCATCCTTGAGCCTAAGGAAATGGCTTTGCTGAGCCTAGAGGGGGTGGTCATGAGAAGGGACTTCCTGAAGAAGGTGCTGGCTATACCAGAGAACCAAGGCCCCAGGCAGGCTTTCAGATCAAGTCTTGCAGGTTGGTCAGTGACTCCTGGTCTTTGCTACCTCATCTGTGAAATGGGTACAGTCACTTCCCAGAGCAAAGATAGTGGGTAAGCTAGCATCACCTCTACTGGGCTGTGGATAAGGTATGCGATTCAGGCTAGGGGTAGGATATGTGAGTGGTGGGTAGGCAGTGGCAGGGAGATCCAGGCAAGGGAGTGCCCCTCACAAAGGGTCTCTATTCCTCCCTCCCAAACCCTGCATGCCAATACTAGCATCACCAATGCCACCGAACAGAGATCCTCTCTCCTTTCCCCCGCCATCCTCGAACCCAGAAAACTTCGTGTCTCAGCACAACCATTGGCCTTTTTTTTTTTTTTTTTAACCTTTTCTAGTGGCTCTTGACTTCTGCTTCCCCAGATAAAACATTACAGGTCAAGAAACCTATGATAAATTTTAGAAGGGAAACTCTCTTATCCGCCTACAGTAAGGGACAAACTGTCATGGCCCTTTCCAGCTGTTCATTTTGGAGGCAAATTTTAACCTTGGCCACTATCTTCTGCTCCCTGCTGGGTTTCTGTTACCTCTCCCTGGATGTGTGAAAAGGAGACCACAAGGGGAAAGAGGAAGGTGCTAGAAGGAATAACATAACATAACACAAAACCAAGACAGGTGTTCTCCCAAATGGCCAGTGTTTTGAACCTTAGCACTTCCTCCCTCCATTAACTTGGAGAATTGTTACTTGATTTTATTTTAGTGTTTGATTTGAGACCTCTTAGCCATCCTATGCTGACTCCTGGATCACAGCCCATAAATGAAAATTCTGACAAAAGAAGCCCTGCTGTTGTCTTCAGTTCTTACCTGACCTTACCTCTGTTCGGAGCCAGGGAAGGGGGTTTGGTTGCTGTAAGCAGAGTCCCATGCCGTGGAGCCAACCTCATTAGCAAGAGAGTTACTCCCTCTTGGGCCCCTCCTCACAGGCTGTTTCTTCTGTCCCCTACAGGCGGTGGTTCAACTGGAAGGCGATAATAAGCTGGTGACAAATTTCAAGGGCATCAAGTCTGTGACTGAATTCAATGGTGACACTGTTACCAGTGTGAGTCTGCACTCTCAGCTTGGGGGTCCTAGTACTTGGGGCTGGGTGGGGAGGTGAGTGGTCGCGGGTCAGGGGAGACACGAAGAGCAGTGACTATTTCCTGTGATCAGTCTCTGCTACTACTTCCTGAGCATCCTTTGTGCCCCAAGCAGTTTCCACACATTTTCTTGAATCTTCCCACCAATGCTGAATTTCCTAAATGTGGAAACTGAGGCAGCATATAGCCAGGAAATGGCAGGGCTAGGTTCCTCTGAACTGGATCTATTTCACTAGACTGATATCCATGGTGATACCCTGCACAACCTTAGGAGGAGCCACTCTCATTACAGACGGAGGGGCCTTGTACATTTCTTACCATCTTGCAATGAATGCCAATAAGGTGCCTGTGGAGAAGGAAATGGCAAGTGTTCCTGCCTGGAGAATCCTGGGGACAGAGGAGCCTGGCAGGCTACAGTCCATGGGGTCACACAGAGTCAGACACAAGTTAGAGAATGAGCAGGAGCAAGAAGTGTTCAATGAAATGCTGAGAAATTGAATTGGATTGAATTGGTCTTGTTCTAAGTCATTGATGTAGAAAGGAATTCTATAAAAGGCAGGATAGCTCTGCATGTGAGGAAGTGACAAAGACTTGGCATGGGATTTTAGAAAAGATTGCCAATCCTTCCTCCGGTCCTATAGAGAACAGAGGCATATATTGCTGCGTATATTAGCATACTGGGGGCTTAACTATCCTTTATAATTCTACATCAGATGAACATTTTGTGATTTCTTTTCTGGCTTTCAGACCATGACGAAGGGCGACATTGTCTTCAAGAGAGTCAGCAAGAGAATTTAGACAAAGTCTGCATTTCATAGTCTTTTAGTGTGTACAACTAATGTAATAAAGTGAACTTTGTTTTAAGAAAAAAATGTCTTCTTTTTGCTTAAATGAGGAAGGGGATGGGGAGGCAAAGGAGAGAGACTGAAAGAGAAATAGACATGATATTGCCTCTTTCTCTTTTTAAAAAATATTTATTTTTGTTTATTTGGCTTCATCAGCTTAGTTGCAGCATGCAACATGTGGGATCCAGTTCCCTGACCACGAATTGAACCTGGGCCCCCTGCACTGGGCATCTTAGCCACTGGACCACCAGGGAAATCCCCAGAATGTCCTTTCTTCTTGATGGCTTTTCCTTGATGGGGTTCTTGAACACTGATCACCTCCAGTTTTGCAAATCTTGACCATCTACATGTTACATCCTGCAGGGTTAGGTCTGATTCTCACCCTGAAAGCAGACCCCAGGCCGTCCACTCAGGCAGCCCTGTAAGGAACACATGATGTGGCCAGATCTGTAGACCAGCCCTGTAATGACATGTCCCGTGGGACAGCCACACAGCAAGGAGCTGGAGCCTGAGGCTGTGTGGTGGACTAGGTCACTTCCACGGGGACAGAGAGAGCAGGACCACTGGACAGGCAAAGGGAAGCCATGCCCGCAAGTGTGGCCTTGGCAGCCCCACCAGCCCCACCCACCTGGGGACATGAACAACAGGAGCAGGCCCTGAACCACCCAATGGACAATTCTCCCTCTAGGGAGCACCAGAAGTGAACAGAGAAACCTCTAGAAAGTCCTTCTGGACTGTGGGGCAAAGCAGATTAAGGGAGAAGAGGGGTGTTTCCCAAACAGTACCTTGTACCAGGCTCTGGTAACTGTTATGAGCTGAGTTGCATCTCCCCAAAACTCACAGGTCAGAGTCCTAACCCTCAACCTCTGATTGTGACCTTGTTCAGCCATAGCCATTGCAGACGTAACTAGATAAGTTAAAATGAGGTCGTGCTGGAGTACGGCGGGCCACTAATCCAATATGGCTGGTATCCTTATAAAAATGACAAATGTATGTGGACTTTGAACTTCCCAGGTGACTCAATGTAAAGAATCTGCCTGCCAATGCAGGAGACATGAGTTTGATCCCTGTGTTGGGAAGATTCCCCTAGAGGAGGAAATGGCAACGCACTCCACTATTCTTGCCTGGAGAATCCCATGGACAGAGGATTGTGGCAGGCTACCGTCCATGGACTTGTAAGGATTTGGACATGATTGAGTACAAGCAGAAGCAAGATGAGGGCTTCCCTGGTGATCTAGGGGTTAAGACTCCACGCTCCCAATGCAAGGGGCGCGGGTTCAATCCCTCGTCAGGGAACTAGATCTCACACACTACAAGTAAAGATCTTGCATGCATGCCACAACAAAGATTCCTTTTGCTAAGACCTAAAAAATTTTTTAAAAGCAAAGCAGAAGTTTCTGGAAGTGGAAACATGCACACAGGGAGTATGCCGTGTGGAGACGGAGTTATGCAACCACAGGCTGAGGAACTAGCAGAAACCAGGAGAAGACCGGGACAAATCCTTTCCTACCTCCCATGAAGGGAGCGGAGCCTTGTTTACCTTGATGCTCGAGTTCTGGACTCCAGAACTCTGAGATAACAAATGTCAATTGTTTGAGCAGCCGGAGAGCTGCCAAGCTCTGGAATTTCTATCTTACATCCCTCAGCTCTCAGAACTGCACCTAGCCCACAGAAATCTCTCAACAGATGTACCTTGATGAGACTTAGAGATAGACTTGTGGTTGCCAGGAGGTAGAGCTGGGGGAAGGGATATTTAGGGAGTTTGGGAAGGACGTGTACCCAGTTCTGTATTTAAAATGGATAACCAACAAAGACCTACTGTACAGCACAGGGAACTCTGCTCAATGTTATGTGGATGGGAGGGGAGTTCAGGGAGAATGGATACATGTGTATGTATAGCTGAGTCCCTCTGCTGTTCACCTAAAACTATCACATTGTTAACCAGTTATATCCCAATACAAAATGTAAAGTTTTTTCTAAAATAATACATTTCCAGAAATTCACTTCTGAAACAAAAATGTACCTTGATGAACAAATGACTGTCATCTTTCCCACCTCCTCTCCTCCCTTTTCTGGAGCTGAAGCCCAATTACTTTTACTTGCATAGTATCACAGGCCACAATGGCAGCTACCTGCCTCTCTCTCTTACCTGTGAACCTTCACCCTATGAACTGTCATCTTCCCTAAAAGCAGCACTGGTCATGATGCATCCCAAGTCACTGACTTATACATGAGAGTCAAACTCCATAAATGGCATTCAAGTCTCTATAACAGGGATCAGTAAACTTCTTTTGTAAAAAGCCAGAAAGTAAATATTTTCAGTTTTGTGGGCCACCCAGTCTCTGCCACAGCCCCTAAATTCTGCTGCGGTTAACACTGAAGCAGCCACAGACGATGCCCAAACAAGTAAGTGTGGCTGTGTCTTACTGAAACTTTATTTTTGAACACTGAAATTTGAATTTCATATCATTTTAATGTGTTCTTCTTTTGATTTTTTAAAACTTTTTTAAAATTAATTTTTAATTTATTTTTAAATGTTGGTTGTGCTAAATCTTTATTGCAGTGTACAGACTTTCTCCAGCTGTGGTAAACGGGCTTAGTTGCCTTGAGGCATGTGGACTCTTAGATCCCAGACAAGGGATCAAACCCATGTTCCCTGCATTGGAAGGTGGACTGTTAACCACAGGACACCACGAAAGTCTCTGATTTTTTTCCAACCTATTTAAATATGGAGAAATGTCCTTAACTCTCACACCATGTAGAAAAAGGTGGTAGCCAGATCTGAGTCATGGACCCTATGATTAAAGTGAAGACCTTGAAATGGAAAGATTATCCTGGATTATCCCACTGGGGCCAATGAAATCACAAGAGTTCTAAGTGAAAGAGGCAGGCAGGAGGGTCAGAGAAGGAGTAATATCCTGCTGAATGGGGACCACAAACCAAGGAATGTAGGCATTCTAGAAGAAGCATTTAGAAGCTGGGAAAGAACACAAGTTCTTCTCCAAGGATCTCCTTATTGACTTCTTTCTGCATCCTTAAGAAAAGTAAACTTGAGCCATCCAGGTTAAAGGTTATATCCGGCCTTTAATACATGTCTGTCAATTCACTTGTAGGGCAGTGGACAAGAGGCTTAGTCTGAAGGGTAGTAATCAGAGGTCTTAAATTTGTTTGGTGTGGCACTGGATGGCAGAGGTTTCAGAATGCAGAGTTCACCCTTGACTCTTTAATAATCTTTCTATTTATCTATTCTGCTGTATCTATCTATTTCTAACTATCTATTCTGCTGTATCTATATAGCAAACTCCACTTTTATTGGTTGATAATACTACAAATTAATGTGTTCTTCTAGAGTTCAGCCGATCACCATGACGTAAATATTCCCACCAAGGCCAATGGCAGGTTATCAGTGTGATGCTATACAGTGGTGGGAAGAGGTGTGTGTGGCTGACGTCTGTCAGCTGGTCTAGCACACCACTGCTTATCTCTACCCTTCACCTCCACTTTCTTAGTAGGGGAAGGGACACCCCAACAAAGCATGGGTGGAATGCTCATGGACTAGGGCGGGACGGGCACTGTTCTAAGAGACCTAGATTTTTTTAAAATGTATCTCTTATAGTAACACTCCATGGCACATAGAAATAATGAAACTGAAGCATGGATGAAATAACCAGTCCAAGATCATGTAGCTAATATCAGGACCGCTGATAGGAACTTAATTTGTGTCAGTGTACATGATCTTAAAAACTACACTGAAGAAGTCTCTAAAACTGCACTAATAACAGTAGACATCAGCCACATTGGCTGTTTTCATCGAAATAAAATAGTTAAAAGTTCAGTTCTTCACTCATACTAGACTCGTTTCAAATTTCTCAGTTGTCCCATGTTGCTAGTGGCTACTGTACTGGACACAGATAAAACACATTTCCATCATGACAGAGAGGTCTATTAACACTGCTCTAAACAGACTGTCAGAAAGAAAGAAGCCACACACATTTGCTTGGAAACATGGAAATTTAATAGCCTCTGTGGACTGCTATAACAAAAACTCAAGATACACAGTTCTGTGTCTCTTGTGCTCTGATCTAAGCAAATTCATTCACCTAATCATTCATTCAATACATATTAACTGAGCACCTATTATGTCCCAGGACATGTGCTAGGTTCTGGGGATAGAAAGATGAATAAAGGGATAAAGCTCCTGCCCTCCAGAGGCTTACAATCTCATGGAGGAGGCAGACAAGTAAAAAGGCGATATAAGGTCATGAGGAGAATGTTATGATGGGAGATTCAAGGGTAATATGACAGACTCAGACAGGCAGCCAGCTGAATCTAAAGCTTTCAGGAAGGGCTTTTCAGAAGGGGTGATTTCCAAAGTGGGTGCTGAAAGATGAATAGGAGTGATAGGTTTTACATATTTTAGACACAATGTTTCAAAACTCAGAGAGGCACAGGAGGACATGGGTCACCCAAGGACCCATGAGTAAGTGGCTCTGACTAAAATCTCAGATGAAGTAGATACTCAGGAAGTAACTAGACCAGTAGTCAGATGTTCTCTTGGGGGCAATGGGTGTTGAGAAGGAACAGGGGTTAGGAGTGGAGAGAAAGGAAAGAGAGTTTCTTTTTGGACACGCTGAGTTTGAGGGGCAGATCGTTCAACAGGATATGTGGAGCTGATGTTCAAGAACAAGGTTAGAGGGTACAGACTTAAGGACGTCAGCCTCAAAAGTATGAAAGTGTTAGTCACTCAGTAGTGTCTGTGGGCGTCAGCTCGCCAGGCTCCTCTGTCCATAAGATTCTCCAGGCAAGAATACTGGAGTGGGTTGCATTCCTTTCTCCAGGGAATCTCCCCCATTGTAGGGCATTGCAGGAAGATTCTTTACCATCTAGAACATCAGGGAAGCCCTGAGGCAGTGAGGAAACAGAGCCTGGCTGAGCTCCTGGGAGAAGGTGTGCAGAGGGAGATGAGGACCACCCGAGAGTGACCAGAATGAACAAAACCAGCTCTAGAAAATACCAGCCTGACAAGGGCAGGAGAGAAATCTCAACAGAGAATCATTACAAGGATGTGGTGCCCAGAAATCAAGGGCTGCGATGCCAACTGAACCAGAGAAGCCAAATAATACAAAGGTCATGTCCTGCCATGAGTCGACCTTGGAAAGAGCCATGCTCACTCTGCAGTGCGTTCAGGAAGAAATGGAAAGTGAAGAAAGCTAAATTCCAGTATACAGTAGGTGCAGACAAATACTGTCTGATTCCACTTGTACAAGGTAACCAGAATAGTCAAATTCATAGGGCCAGAAAGTACATTGGTAGATGCAGGGCAGGGCAGGGAGGGGAGTTAGTATTAAATGGGGACAGCTTCAGTTTAGGAAAGTGAAAAATTTGGGAGACGGACAATGGTGAGACTAGCACAATGGGAATGTACTTAGTGCCACTGAAATGTACAGTTAGATATGGTTAAAATAGTATGTTTCATATTATGTAACCTTTACCACAATAAAAAAAGCATTTTTTTTAAAAGAGGGACTTCCTTGGTGGTCCAGTGGCAAAGACTCCGTGCTCCCAATGCAGGGGGCTGAGTTCGATCCCTGGTCAGGGAAATATATCCCATGTGCTCAAGTAAGAGTTTATGTGCCACAACCAAAAAAAAAAAAAAAAGAGCCCAATGCAGCCAAAATCAATAAATTTTTCAAAAAAGAGTTGTTAATAAACATGGGAGACAAAGCTTTTTTAAAAAGTTAACCGTAAAGATCATGAGTCCCCTGCCTGTCAATTAACTGCTTTAAATAAGCCAGAAATGTGAAGAATCCAAGATGAGAGAGAATATAGGGGAAGCGAAGTTCAAAGACCCAGGAGGGGACAGGAGTCCCAGGCACAGGTGGAGAGTTTGGCTTTGGAGGAGAAGGGGGTGTGAGGAGGCAGGGACGGGGAGGACAAGCACAGATATGACATGTGTGAACCCACGTGGAAAGAGGAAACTGAGGAAGTGCCATCTCCTGGCCCCTCCACAGAGCAGGCAATGAGGGCCTGCTGAAAGCAGAGATCTCAAGAACAGGAGAGAAGACCTGAAATAACCACTGGGCAAAGGGGGAGTCAGCGAGGGGCATGGGAGCACGTCTGGGCTGCATCCCAAGGCCAGCCGAGGTTGGAGAGGAGTCTGTGGAGGAACCTGTGATGAAAGGTGCCATTTTCCTGGCTATGCACAGACCTCCAGGTACAAAGGAGGAAAAATAAGACAGCTGAATTAATCTAGGTCAGAACTCTGCTGGAAGGGGGCATGGGCCAAAGGAAGACAGACACCTAATTTGAGCATGAGGGGATGGGAAACAGACCAGGAATATGGGGGAATGACCAGCAGTGTGGCAGATGAGAGTGACAAAGAAGGAAAGAGATTTGGAGGAAGGTTTTGTATAAAGGTAACTCACTTTACTCATGTCCAACTCTTTGTGGCCCCACGGACTGTAGCCCATCAGGTTCCTCTGTCCATGAAATTTCCCAGGCAAGAATACCAGAGTGGGTTTCCATTTCCTATTCCAGGGGATCTTCCCAACCCAGAGATCAAACCAGGGTCTCCTGCATTGGCAGGCCAGTTTTTACCAGTAGTGCCACCTAGGAAGACTGGGAATAGAAGAGGGACCGTTTGAACAGGCACAGTTGGCTCCCTGGGAGAGAGCTGGTTCCGTCCTTTGCCATGTAGTATGTGGGCTTAGAAGAACTGTCACTCTCCCAGTGAAAGTTCTAAAGAAGCAGGTGTCCTCAAAAAAGAGCCAAGTGCCAGGTACAAGTATTCTGCAAAGAGTTTGATCTTTGCAGAACTTTTTGGACAAAGATTTTGGGACATTGGCAAGGCTGTTAGGTTCCAAGGGAGGTAATGGATTGTTCTGAGGATGAAGGGGTGTAAGGATGGAAGAAGTGACTCTTTAGGCACAGGTGACAAATATATGTCCTGAGGGGATCATGTGACTTCAAGATGTTAGAGCTCTGGGGTCAAGGGTGGTTCTGAAGGATATAGAAGACTTGGTGACACTCCCAAAAAGAGGGTTTTGGTCCAGGATCCCCCAAAACATTGGTGAGAAGTTTGGGCTCCCAGAAGATACAAGAGCACAATTAGGACAACTGTCCCAGGCCAATGGGACAGCTGGATTGGTTCATTCCCAAGACCCTCACTCTTGAGTGAAAAATCAAGAGCAGCTCCCCAGGAGATGAGAGCAAGTTGGTCATACCCCAGAGAGGTCCCAACCTAAGTGTGAAGTGTCCAGATTAGACATTCCTTCTGGTAAGAAAAGCAGAGAATCCAGGGTATGGACAATGAAAGAAATTAACCCAAGGAAGTCATAATTATTCATAACTAAAAATAGAGATTTCCTGGGGGTCAGTGATGAAATCTAAGCTGATATAGACCACCCAGGCACATGTAACCAAATCAAATATCCAAAGGCCAATTCCGATGAACCCATGATTATCAGGTAGGTGGGTTTCCAAATTTCTCCCTCAGCTTCACCCTAAAGAGAATTGGGCCAGAGAAATCTCACCTAACATCCAACTACTCCCACATCATGGGAATCACAGGGCTTGACACAGAGGGTGGAGAAGGCAGCCACTCCTTCTCTGTTCTAAAAGTAGTTTCAGAATAATCCTGGGAACCCAGACTTTGAGGCCTCAAGTGGCTTGAGCAAACTTCCATCTCCTTCTGCATAGTACCCTTATTAAAGAGGTTCTACTTCTCTGAGTAGGACCCACATGGCCCACTGTCCCTTCTTCATAACTCCACAGTCCCCTGTGGAAACTGGACAACACCCATTCCAGTGAGCAAATCCTGAATATCCTGAGA
>SJYC01144009.1:0-12147 GCA_006408675.1 Madoqua kirkii
CACACACACACACCCTAGACACATATCCCTCTCTCCATAGAGCTTACCACTGCATTTATTGCCACACTGTGTTTTGATTGTTTATGTTTCCTCTCCTCAGTTACCTTGGGGACCTCTTTATACCTAAGGTCTAGCACCCAATAAACACTTGTAGGATGAGTTAGACCGGGCTGGGCTGGGACAGAGTTAAACTGAATTGGACTGAGTTGAAGTTAAAGAAATGACACCAGGGATCACAAAGCAGTACGTTCCCATGGCAACAAAGTTGCCCGTACCCTGATTTCCTCATCAAGGGTCTCCCCAGAAACCCACCACCTCCAGGATGTCTCCCCAGTCTCCCAGCCACGGCGCCCCTCCCCCACCACGCGGGTCCTCATTGCTTCTTGTGGAACAGAGCTGGCGCCGGCTCGTTGCTGGGCTCGGCCATGACCTGCATGGGTTGGTTGTTCAGGGCGGCCTCGCGCATCTTGTGGTACATGAATTCGTTCTGGCGGAACATGCGCAGTTCCATCTCCGTCTGCATCCGCATGGCCTGTGGGACGCGGATACATCAAAAACTGTGATGACAAAACCCCAGGACATGTCGGTCTCTGACTTAACGTTGGCCCCACTGGAAAGGACACACATACACCCTGCACACACATGCACACATGTATACTCACACTCATCCACTGGGAGGGGGCTCCATTTTGTTAGGAAGAGGCAGTCACACGAACCACTGAGAGAGTAGCTTGAGGGACTGTTCTCAGCAGAGATTATTCTTAGGGAGTGCCAGGTGGGGACTTGGGTTTGAACCTTGGCTCCTGCACTGAGGTCCCATCTAACATTGTGGGACTTGTCCCTTCAGCCCTCACTTTGCTCATACATGAAATGGGTGAGATGCCCTTGTACTTTATAATGTGCCAGGAAGACTACAGCCTGTGACACAGAACAAAACCCTCACCCTCATAATGTTAATTCAAGAAATATTTATCAAGGGCCAGGCTTCGCTGCAGGGCTAAGGTCAGAGCAGTGAATATGGTGACAATGACTTATTTGACAAGCTTAATATACTGGCATAAAGTTAGTCTTCTCGTACATTCTATGATGCCAGAGTCTGTCCTCTTTCCCTATACTGCTGCCTGAGGACAGTCCTTTGGACTCTGTTACTTTCAAATAAATCAGTCTTCAAAACACAAAGGAAACCAGTAGCTATGAAGAGCATGCCATTCACACACCAACTCATCAAACCCTTGAGCCAACCCTGTTTTTTTCCTCCATTTCACTGATGAGGAGACTGAGGCCCATACATTCAGCATTAGCAGCCACACAGCTGGAAAGTGCTAAAGCAGGAATTGGATCCCAGCAGTCTGATTCTAGAGCCTGTGCTCTCTGACTCTACTCTATGCAGCAGGTTTTCTAATGTACGGTTACACACATGCTCTCCATTAGGTTTTCTCAGTCCAGGCTTGGAGCCTCCCAGGGTTCAAGTTTGAGCTTTGCCATCCACTCGCTTTGTGACTAAGGACAGGTTATTCTCCTTCCCTGGGCCTCAGTTTTTTCAGATGTAAAATGAGAGGAGGGACTGAGCATGTCTGAATTCCCTCCTGGTCTAGCAGGCACTAGGGTCTTTGCAAAAACAGAATCTAGTACTCAGCTTTCATTCCAGAGAGCCCAGCCCAGCCCCAAGATGCCACTTGCCTCTAAGTCCTTGGTGATGGGATGAGAGGGTCCGTGTGTGACCAGGAGGATGGCATAAGCTTTGCAGATCATGCCATGCCCCACCTCAATGTTGCCAGCATGCCAGTTGGTCAGCCCTGCCCGCATGATGGCCATGCCCAGCTGGGCATTGTTGGGATGGTACAGCTTCCTGTGGGGACATAGCAAGTAATCATAACCCATATTCCCAACCTGCCTTGCATCTGCACAGCATTGACAGCTTATAAAGGGACCATGGGACTTTCCATGGGTCCAGTGGTTAACAATCCTCCTTCCAATGCAGGGGACACAGGTTCAATCCCTCGTTGGGGAATTAAGATCTCACTTGCTGTGGGGCAACTAGAGAGCCTGTGTGCCACAACTAGAGAGGAGCCTCAGCACACTGCAATGAAGGCCCAGGGCAGTCAAAATTAAATAAATAAAACAAAGTGACCTCACTGATTAAGTCCATTTGCTTTCCCATCAACCCTGGGAGGTATCCGCCATCAAAGATGGATTCAGGCACACATAGCTGCAATCAGATGCCAAATACCCCACATGGTGAGCCTGTGAGGTGGAGACTCTAACCTGGGCCACTGAGCCAAGTCCTCACAGGGAAATGGGGTCAGGATTGTACTTGGAACTTGAGTACTGGGAGCTGGCAGCCTTCAGGAGCACCCAACCTCTCCTTGGGAAAAAGCTAAGAAGTTTAGGGGAAAAAAATAATTTGAAGGTTCTTCGTGGGACAAAGTGGTATTCTTACTTCCCTGGTACTCTCCTTTTGTACCCTCCATGGATTGAAGAGGGTAGCCTCCATTCAAAAAAATACAACTTTCTTATGCAAAAGTATTCATTTGGCCAGAAATACAAATCCACACACCAATGTGGACACACACAGCAAGAGAAGACATTAGCAGAGGAAAGGCAAGGAAGTTGCCTTTGACAGTTCATAAGCAAGGATGGCCCACACCTCTTTTATTTTTTTTTCTTTTTTCCCTTCTCTCTCTCTCTGTTTTTTGTTTGTTGTTTTTTTTTTTATCACATTGTGAGGTTTGCAGAATCTTAGTTCCCAAACCAGGGATTGAACTCTCACCCCCTGCAGTAGAAGCACAGAGTCTTAACCACTGGACTATCAGGGAAGTCGCTCTCTTTTCTTTTGATAAACTCTAAAGCTGCAAGATTGCCTCTGTTGATTGGTTGATTGGTTGGGGGTGGGGGGAACCTTTCTAGGCATTTAAAATCAAGCCAGATTTAGCCTTAAGGAAACCAAAGTCAGAAGATGCCACCCAAATAATACACAACCTGGAGGTGGGAAAGACAAAGGTTGACATACAGATTTCATCTCAAGTATCAGATCTGATTATTTGGACATTATTGCTGGGTACACCATGATAAAGACGTTCAGTCATAAAGAGGATGGTGATCGATTACTAATGCCTGCTGTGGGTGCCAGAGGAAGGGATATCGTGATATGCCTGCCATTTTCTTACCATCCTTGAAATAGACACATTTCTGGAGACTACCTGAGACCCAAGATCGTCACCTACATGTAGCCATCCACCATCCTCCTGGCGTAGTGTGAGGCCTCCTCAAAGGCTTGCAGGTAGGAGAGGACCTCGGAAACAACGCTCAGCAGCCGCAGCGTGTAGATGTTGGTGTCAGCAAACACTGGCTCCTGCTTCTGCAGGCACTCCCGGCATAACTTCACCACCTAGGAGACACAAGCCCTGTCCGTACTCACTGCACTGGAGCACAAGCTTAATTCACATATGGGAGCATCATGACGCCACTCATGCTTCGAAGACTGAGGAAACTGCTAACAGAGATGGGAAAGAGCCAGCTTGTGATTTGAAAAGAAAAATGGTCCCCATTTGGCTAAGATGTAGGGATGGAAAGGGTAACAATTGGACACAGCACTGACATGGCAGGATGAGGAGTTACCATAGAAGTTAGTATGGAGTCTGTTAACGGATGAATGGTACATATAAACAAGGGAATTCTACTCAGCCAGAAAAAGGAAATGAATTTGAGTCAGTTGTAGTGAGATGATGACCCTAAAGCCTGTTATACAGAATGATGTAAGTCAGAAAGACAAAACCAAATACTGCATAGAAGGACTGATGCTGAAGCTGAAGCTCCAATACTTTGACCACCTGATGCAAAGGGCTGACTCATTGGAAAAGACCCTGACCCTGGGAAAGATTGAGAGTGGGAGGAGAAGGGGATGACAGAGGATGAGATGGTAGGATGGCATCATCAACTCAATGAACAAACTCTGGGAGGACAGGGAAGTGAAGGACAGGGAAATCTGGAGTGCTGCAGTCCATGGGGTTGCAAAGAGTTGGACACGACTGAGCGACTGAACTGAACTGAACAACAACAAATGGAATCTAGAAAAATAGTACTGATGAACCCATTAGCAGAGAAGAGATGGTGATGCAGACATCTTTCTCTGTGTCCGTACCTCTGCCGTATGAGGATGCAGTGAGATGATATGCATGGAAGGGGGCCAGACAAACATGAACTGTTTCCTATCTGCTGTATGTATGTGTACTAGTCAGGAGTTTCCTTAGCAATTGACAGAAACCTAAATAAAACTGGCTAAGAATAATGGAGTCTCAAATGGTATATTGAAAGGAACTCAGCCATTAAAAGGAACAAAACTGGATCTTTTGTAGATGTGGATGGACCTAGAGCTGTCATACAGAGTGAAATGAAGTAAGTCAAAAAGAGAAAAGTAAATATCGTATATTAATGCATATATGTGGAATATGAAAAATGGTATTGATGAACCTATTTGCAGGGAAGGAATGGAGACACAGATATAAAGAATGGACACATGGGGGAAAGAGAGGGAAGGATGAACTGAGAAGGCAGCGATGACATATATACACCATCATGTGTAAAATAGATAACTAGTGGGAAGCTGCTATATAACACAGGGAGTCCAGCCTGGCACTCCCTGGCAACCCAGAAGGGTGGAATATGTCAGGAAGGGAGGCTCAAAGGGGAAGAGATACATATATAATTATGACTGATTGGCATTGATGCATGTCAGAGACCTCCACAACACTGTAATTATCCTCCAATTAAAAAAGAAGTCAGTAGGGAGCTATAAAAAGCTATATTCACACATTACTTCCTCTCACAACAGCATGATGAGAGAGGTGCTGCTAATATCCTCATTTTCCCAGATGCGGAAACAGAAGCACAAAGAGGGTAAGTGATTTGCTGAAGTTACACACAGTGACTCATGGAGTGAAGATTCAAAGCAAGCAATGGAGATTTATTGTAACCATCATGCCCATGATTCTCCATCGTGGCTGTGCTTTGCCATCATCTGGAGAGCTTGTTTTTTTTTTGTTTTTTTTTTTAACACCTGGAACAAGTAAAATTTCTAGTTCTTAACTATGCTTCAATAAAGCTGGAAAAACATAAAGAGAATACCATATGCTGGAAGATATGGCCCCTTCTCAGGAAGTATTGCTTATAAAGCAGTGCCTCACCTGAGCCTTTGACAGCCTTATAAAACTTTTTATTAGGCTAGGAGGATATGTGTAGTCTGGTAGGTGATGTAACCAGTAGAGTCCAAGCTATGGTTCCATTTCCACACTTCTATGGCTATAAAATGATCATTTGGACTAGTGATACCAGTGTGCACTCAGGTACCATTGGGACAAAATCTCTGTAAGTCCCTGGAGAGTTTTTTAAAATCCAAGTGTCTGAGTCCTACCCTAGACCAAAAAAATTAAATATCTAGGGGAGGGACCCTGGCATCTGTAGCTCGTACCTGCCCCCAGATAGCTTTTATGCACAGTGACATTGGACAGTCATGACTTGCTAGAGGTATACAGGATGAATTGGCAGAGAGAGAAGGTCCAGGAGACTGACTAGAAGGAGGCCACATTGGTCCTGATGAGGAAGAAGATGGGCTCAATCCCAAGGGACTTGGAGGCAGGCTTTCCTGACTAATTCACGTGTAGACATAGCTTCAGTGATGCCCTACAAAATCAGATGGTTTGTAGATTTTAGTGGTTCATAGCTCTCTTCTTTTTCCCTTGCCAATCTCATGGAAGAAACGTCACACAATTCTTTCCATTTCTAATAAGTAGAAATTAGTTTTCTCTGAGATTATCCCAGAGGCCCCTGGGGCAACTGGGGGGCTGGGGTGGGTGATGGAGTGTGAGCTAACAAACAATCCATCCTGAAAACAATCATGAGCTCATAGGCAGTGTCCAGCCCTACATCTGGCCCTGCCCAGCTTGAGCATAGAAGAGGACAAATGAAGAAGAGAGGACAGAGGAAAGGAATCAGGAGCTGAAGCTCCTACCTCAAACCTCTAGATTTTCTATATTGTACAGCAACACTTTGTTCGTGGGACTCTCCCTGAGACTTGACAGACTCCTGGGAGGCAAGCAGCATGTCCTGTGTTGGTCACCTCAATAAGGGCTCAAAAATGGGCAGTGAATGAGTGAGGAGAGAAGAATGAAGACAATGGAAAGGCTGACATAAATGAACAGAAATGAATCTCCCACACTGCCACACCCTGCTAAGTCGCTTCAGCTGTGTCCAACTCTGCAACTCCATAGACGGTAGCCCACCAGGCTCCCCAACCCCTGGGATTCTCCAGGCAAGAACACTGGAGTGGGTTGCCATTTCCTTCAATGCATGAAAGTGAAAAGTGAAAGTGAAGTCGCTCAGTCGTGTCCAAGTCTTCGTGACCCCATGGACTGCAGCCCACCAGGTTCCTCTGTCCATGGGATTTTCCAGGCAAGAGCACTGGAGTGGGGTGCTATTGCTTTCTCCTACTGGCATCCAAACCCAGCCACACAAGTTGTTTAAAGAGCTTGAAGGGGAAAAAAAAAATACTGTAATGATCCCTGTGTTCTGTTGTAGACTGGGTGAATCACATCTCAGGGAATCAGACACAGGAATCTGTATTTCCAACAAACTGCCTGAGAGAATTCAATGCAAGTAAGTGCTCTGCAGGTCAGTGCTAGTGGTGGGTCTCAACTTTAGGAGCACATTGAAATCATGTGGGAGCTTTAAAAATCTTGATGTCTGGGTTCCACTCTAAGAGATTCTGGAAGGACTGTCCTGAGTATCAGTATTTTTCAGTGATTCTAGTGTACAACCTGGCTCTAGTGTGGAGCCAGGGTTGAATGCACAGTTAGAAAAGCCTGGAAACTGTAGGCAGGACACACGTTCAGTTACCAGAAAGCAAGCTATCCACTGCCGTTTCCATTCCTCCGTCCCTGATGCCAACCTAAAATATTACAGACCATCCCCCAAACCCCAGGGACATTTGTCAGGCTGCCTGTGCTTTCCTCAAACCCAGTTTTAGTGAGTTGAACCATCAGTGAGAACACACCCCTAAAAGAGGCTACATGGCTTAAGGGCAAGAAGTCATGGTCTCAACCATGGGACATCTTCCAGAAAAAACCTGCTTGGTAGTCTCCCCGTCTTGACTGCCCCCCACCATTTCCCTCCTTTACTAGAGAACCCTTCTGCCCGCTTCCCCACCCCTATCTCCTATAAAAATGAATTTTTACCTCGTGGTACAAACCCTCGGAGCGAGCCTTGTCGATTTTTTCCAGTGTATCCTTGGAGAATTGTATCATCTCTTTCACCACCTCCTGAGAGGGCTAGGAAAGGAAAGGACACTGAGTTGGAGGCCCCTTCATGAGGCAACCCATCGCATCTCTGAACAGCCAACATTTTTTTTAATTGGAGTATAATTGCTTTACAATGTTGTGTTAGTTTCTGCTGTTAACAAAGTGAATCAGCCACAACTGTACACATATTCCCCTCCCTCTGGGACCTCCCTTGCACCCACCACCCCGTCCCAGAGAACCGAAGTGAACTCCCTGTGCTATAGAGAGGCTTCCACTGGTTCTCTTTTTATATATGGCAGAGAATATATGTCAATCTCCCAATTTGTCCCGCCCTCCCACTCCCACCCACCATGTCTACATTTTAGTTCTCTATGTCAGCGTCTCATTCCTGCCCTGCAAACAGGTTCAGTTGCTCTTGTCGACATTTACTATAGTACGAGATTAATGCCTTCCTCCTTTGAATGCTTCGTTTCTGTGAATGCTGCTCAGGATCCATATAGCTTTTCCAATTCCCTCATTATGCTTCTGACGCACATTGCATTTTCCAGTGACCAAGTCCCAGAGCCTTGCTGCTGGGTCATGTTCCCCAGCCCAGCTCGTGCCTGAATTTATAGACCCCAATGAAGAATCTGACGTTAATCCCTGTTGTGTTTTCCCTGATATTTTGGATTCTTATTGTATTCTACCACTCAAAATGTTTGCCATTCTTCATCTTGACTTCAAATTAACCACATATTCTATAGGTATGGCCTTGAATTTTTGTTTTCATCCAAATACTGGCCATCTCAGGGCTGAGGACAGAGGCTGAGGGTTTGACAACAACAACAAAAAAAATCATACTCCAGTTTGCCACTGAAGCTCATTAAACAGGGCCCTGTGGCTATGGGCTGCCAACCCTTTCATGTGCCTCTGCATCCAGATCATAGTTCCTAGGATGATCAAAATGATATCATGGAACGTTCTTGGTGATCTGGTGGTTAAGAATCCACCTTACAAAGCAGGGACACAGGTTTGACCCCAAAATAAGATCCCACATGCCCAGGAGCAACCAAATCTGGGTGATGCAACTAGTGAAACACGAGTGCCACAACTACAGTCAGTGCACTGCAACAAAAGGCCCAGGTGCCTCAGTGAAGACCTGACACAACAAAACAAATAAATGCCTGGTTTTAGAGAAAAGGCTATCATGAGGAACTCGTCAGCTGTGAACTCTAGACCAATCAGGTTTCCTATGTTTGCCTAAGCAGTCTAGCAATCTTGTAAAACAAAAACGAGGTTTTGATATTGGAATATATGATATTCGATGTAATTAAGAAGCCAGTTCCCACGAAAGCATAATTTTGAAAAAAAAGTGCCAGATTTCCCAAAGACCAAAGAAAGAGTTTGCCTGCAGTGCTTATCAATATCAGAAGCTCTTTTCTGGGGGAAAAAAATAGTGTTTTGCTTAGGCAAATCTAATTTTTTCCAAAATAAAAATATCTTTATTATTTATTCTGACTGTAAAATTAATATATGCAAACTGTAAAAAACATAAAAAAAGCAGAAATCTCCAGAACTCACCCGAAGATGGACACAGTATGTTGAGGAGTATTTTCTAATACATATACACAGGAATACTACTTTAAATATTTAACAACTAGTATAGGAAAAGCACTGACAGATCAAAGTCACAGACACATCAATAGTATGTCTACATGACCATATCAGCTTACACTGGCTGAACTTCGGTCCTGCATGTTTACACATGCATGAGTGTGTCTACTCAATAGAATCATATTTTTCTAATTGGTATGGTAACATATTTCTCTCTATTGCTTGTTTTTTTTTTTCACTCATTATAGCCAAAGGAACTGCTGCTTTTGAACTGTGATGCTGTTATACACAGGAATACTACTTTAAATATTTAACAACTAGTATAGGAAAAGCACTGACAGATCAAAGTCACAGACACATCAATAGTATGTCTACATGACCATATCAGCTTACACTGGCTGAACTTCGGTCCTGCATGTTTACACATGCATGAGTGTGTCTACTCAATAGAATCATATTTTTCTAATTGGTATGGTAACATATTTCTCTCTATTGCTTGTTTTTTTTTTTCACTCATTATAGCCAAAGGAACTGCTGCTTTTGAACTGTGGTGCTGAAGAAGACTCTTGAGAGTCCCTTGGAGTGCAAGCAGATCAAACCAGTCAATCCTAAAGGAAATCAGTCCTGAATATTCATTGGAAGGACTGATGCCAAAACTGAAGCTCCAGTACTTTAGCCATCTGATGCGGAGAGCCAACTCATTGGAAAAGACCCTGGTGTTGGGAAATATTGAAGCAAAAGGAGAAGAGGGTGGCAGAGGGTGAGATGGTTAGATAGCATTATTGACTCCATGGGCAGGAATCTGAGCAAACTCAAGGAGACAGTGAAGGACAGGGTGACCTGCAACGCTACAGTCCATGGGTTTGCACATAGTTGGACACGACTTAGTGACTAAACAGTAGATATTTCCCCATATAAGTATGAAAGCAAAGCTACCAAGCATTTTAAAGAACTTTACAGACATTATCCTGCTGCCCACATGAAGAGCTCATTCATTCTGTGTTCTAAGCATAACAGTCTGGAGGGAATGGAGCATGAGGCCAATTTTCTAAGGAAAATGGTCTATCCCAGGCACAAAAAGCCCTAACTGCTTTCCAAAAAAAAAAAAAAAAAAAAAACCCAGAAACCTATATTGCCTTTTTAATAACTAGAATTTTTTACTGTATGAAGCTAGACTAATTTATTTAATCAGGTCTCCAAGTATCCAATTCTTTTTTTTTACCATAATGAATTGGGGTCAACAACTCTGTTTAGATTTTCTGCTTAAATTGTTTTGTGGAGTCACCTAAACTATCAAAAACTCAGAGAATGGGCATCTGTTCCCTTAAAAACAACCCGCCTCCATAAACAGAGATCAGAGTCTTCTCTCAGGCACTCAGCTGCCTTGAGCCAGCTCTACTGTGTTCACCTTGCAGAAGGAGAGCCGCCAACCAAGAAAAGCTTGCTTCAACATCAGGATCACTTAAAGAAGCGGGATTATGTTTCCTTTTCTCCCCTCCCCTCCACTTACTTTGACTTCTGCAGAATTCTTCATTATCCCTACAATTCTACCTTCATTTCCATATCCTTCTGTACCTAAAAAGTGAAAATGTCAGTCACTTAATCATGACTGACTCTTTGTGACTCCATAGACTGTAGTAGTCTGCCAGGCTCCTCTGTCCATGGAATTCTCCAGGCAAGAATATCGGAGTGGGTTGCCATTCCTTTCTCCAAGGGATCTTCCCAACCCAGGGATAGAACTCAGGCCTCCTGCATTGCAGGAAGATTGTTTACTGTCTGAACTACCAGGGAAGCCTGGGCTCCCCACAATTCTGTGTTTGTTTCTGTACTTGCCTCACAGCCTGACAACTGATGCATAGGTCAGTGCTCGGCCTTCTATTGGGTCTCACTCCTGGGTTAACCTTCACCTTGACCTTTGATTTGGCTGAGATTTCCTGCTTGACGACCCAAATGTTGACTTCCCGTCTGAGTGCTACTCAGCCCTGTTAGTTAACTGGTCATGTCTTGGTCCCAGACCACATCATTTCAGTGTGTGTGTGCTTCCCTATGGAGAAGGCAATGGCAACCCACTCCGGTACTCTTGCCTGGAAAATCCCATGGACGGAGGAGCCTGGTAGGCTGCAGTCCATGAGGTTGCTAAGAGTCAGACACGACTGAGCGACTTTACTTTCACTTTTCACTTTCATGCATTGGAGAAGGAAATGGCAACCCACTCCAGTGTTCTTGCCTGGAGAATCCCAGGGACGGGGGAGCCTGGTGGGCTGCCATGTATGGGGTTGCACAGAGAAGCGACTTAGCGGCAGAAGTGTTTCGTATCATCCATCCATCAAACCTACATCTTCAGTTTCACCTATCATTTGTTGCCCAAGTGTTGGCTCATAAAATCCCATCTAGTTGATGACTACTAGTCTCCAAGTTACTGTAAGTTCCATCATATTCAAAATTCTTAGTGAATCTTCTCAAGTAATCAATAACTTTCAGGATAGACTCAGAGAATACCAAGCTGTTAAGATATTAAGAAAAATGGTACTCATGAACCTATCTGCAGGGCAGGAATAGAGACGCAGAGATACAGAATAGACCTTGGACATAGAGGGGGCAGGACAGGATGGCACTAATGGAGAGAGTAGCAATGAAATATACATATTACCATATGGAAAATAGATAGCTAATGGGAAGTTGCTGTATAGTACAGGGAGGTCAACACTGTGCTCTGTGACAACCTAGAGGGGTGTGATGGGAAGATGGGGGGAGATTCAAGAGGGAGGGACATCTGCATACTTACGGCTGATTCACATTGTTGTATGGCAGAGGCCATCATAATGTCGTAAAGCAATTATCCTCTAATTAAAAACAAAGTAAAAAAAATAAAGTGCATCTGTTATAGAAAGAATTTTTTTAAAAAAATCTTCTTCAATTTGATGCTGTAAGAAAAAGTGCTACTTTAAGCTCTTGAAGGGAGTTAAATTTTTTCAAGGAGGCAACTGCCAAGGTTCTCAAAACAACCTGGCTGAAAGGTTGTTAAATGACCCATGCAGCATGTGATAAAGCTATTCTGAGAAGGGAGATGGGCTGTTCCACTTGGCTCTCTTTTCAGAGTAAAGGCAGGAAAACTTGATCTGCAGATAGGATTTAACGAAGCCCACAGAGAGAGGTTCCACTCTTCTGGAGCACCAAGATTAATAGAAAATAGGGAGGAAGAGAAAGGAGTCAGAGGAGAAGAGGGAGGAGCTAGTGGCAAATGGTGGGGGGGTGGGGGGGA